>LR736878.1:1495289-1787655 GCA_902654985.2 Oryctes borbonicus
AAAAGTGAAAATGACCAGACAATTAGGGGGTGGATCTGTGATGATATGGGCAGCGATTGGATTTCGCGATAAAAGTGGGATAGTGTTTTGCACAAACAAAATGACATCTGTGACGTATAAAAACTTGCGTGACAATCTTCTACGTTTTGGAAACCAATGGGCCGGGCGTAATTTTATTTTTCAGCAAGATAACGCGCCAATTCATAAAGCAAAAACCATTACTGAATGGTTTAAAGAGAAGAAGATTAAAACTTTATAGTGGCCGGCACGGTCACCAGACTTAAACATTATTGTAAACACGCGGGGTGAATTGGTACGTCGCGTTTATGGCGGAGGCCGTCAGTATTTCACGGTACAGGAACTGAAAACTTCAATAGTGACTGAATGGCAGAATATCCCTCAAAATTGTGTTAAATTTATATAAATCTATTAATAACAAACTATTGGAAGTGATTAAGAACAATGGAGAATGTACGCATTACTGATCACTCATTTGTTGATTTTTGTTTTACATTTCCAACAGAACGTCTAAATTTTTGTCGCAGAAATTGTTTAAACATTGGAGTAATAATTTATTATTTAGTTCATATATTACTGCAGGAGATATTTTTAAGTTTATTTTACTTTTATGAATAAAAACTTAATTAGATATCTTGCTAGTTTCGCAAAGAAATGTTGTAACACTTAAAACCCGTAAAACATCTTACCGCGTCTAAGTTTTTGTCGGGGAGTGTAGATCATTTATTGTTGGTCTGTATGAACTTTTATTAAAATATCGTTTCCCTTGTTCTTTTTCGTGAAAGAGATGTAATTTTTTTTTTTCAATTTTACATCAGTTAAACGTTTCCAGCAACATCAATTCTTAGCTTTAATTTGACAAATGTTTTCGGTTTCCATTCGTTTTCTCTGCATTTTTTATTTAGTATCTACACTAATTGCATTATCTTTAACTTCATTCATAAGTTATATCTATATATTATTATGGCAAGTAGCTACTTAGCCTTAAAGTTTTGAATAGGTAGTTAAGTTACTGTTGCCTCAGTAATAACACAGTATTAACACCAGAAACCACTTGGATACAAAAAAACAATCGCAGGACTCATGTTTAACTATATAAATATATTCGGTTGAAAATCGACGAGGATCGACTAAATTACATGTTAAATACCTACGTTCGTACCTGATAACGGCAAGTATGCAGTTTAATCTGTAAATATCTCGAAATCTGTTAGAAATAGAAATATGAAACCCGTTATATTAGGTTCCTCCTAGATAGAGAAACCCAGTAGTAGTGGCTGATGGTGACGCAAATGGGAGGTCACTTACAAGATTTCGATTTCCTCATGTATTTTCATTGAGTAGTACAATGTACAAACTGCAACTGAAATACATGATAGAATCGAAGCTCTGTAATGCCACAGTACACCAGCCGTCGCTGGTGAAACCTAAAACAAGAATACACTGGGCGTTCCATTTATAACCACGAAGTAAGAGCCTGAAAGGGACTCTATAAGAAGTGTTATCTCATCAGAAAATTGTATGTTCTTATTAAGACAAAATTTTACAATTCCAGAAGGTTGTGACATCTGCAGGTATTGCAGTGCATGCCTCACAGCATATACTTTGCTTTTGTTTCCTGTCCTGTTTCTAGTGACAAAAATCATTAATTCAGTGGTGAAATATCAAGGTCTTTTTCATTCTTACGCTGATTCGATTTAAATCGTTAATACAATTCTACATTAAAACTTGTACCTTTATATAAAATAATTTCCTGCTTTTCCCCTTTCTAGACTTAACAATATCTCAAAACAAAGAAGCCGGAGTAGCTCTTTATCTAGTACCAGGAACTACCCGTTAAATGACTTCTTTGCTCTCGAAACCGACGTAATGGAGGAAAGAAATCGAAAACCAGACAAGCGGTCTCGAAAACAAACCAAGTTTAGCCGCTCCAGAACCAGTTCAGTTAATTCCTCTGATAGTTCGAAAACAGATGAGATAGGGTTTGGCAAAGATTCTGTTAGGTCGATCAAGACCAAATTGAAGACCAGTAAGAAGGAATTTCAAACGTTGGAAAAGAGGATACAGGCGTTACAGGGTATTTTAAAAGATAACCTCAGAATGAAGGATTTTTAGCCATAATGATCTTAATAATGTATTTTTATATATACAGTGTAATAAAGATATTTTTTTGTTGTTGGTGTTTGTATGTTGGACTCGCATTACAGTGGTGCAAGATACGAGGATGATTTAAAAAGTGCGTGAAGCAAATATAAAGGATAGAACTTTTCAGTTGCAGATTAGATTTGAAGATCTATTTTAACTAGATTTTATTAACTAGAATTGTATGCTTTTAATTGGGAATTGAATGTCTCACAAAAAATCTATTCGCTTGGAAAAGTCAAATTTAAATATGATCACAAGATTAGGATACATGTAAGAGTAATAAGTGGCTGAGCGTAATTGATGAACTCAATTATCTGCATGTTTACATTTTGATACATTTATTGGAAATTTTGGAAAATGATAAGTCAACTGTTTGAAAACAAAACTGAAATTGACCACTCATTGTCGTTTAATACATGTGAATTATCGAGGATCTTTTCACGACGCAACTTGTTATTAGTAGAGGTGACAAAGGCAGGTGAAATTATTACTTTTTGCAGTGACTAGACAGACTCGTGTTTTGTCGACTCTCGGGGAAACCAGTAGACAACACGAACTCTTTCTTATGAGACGAATCTGTCTAGTCGCTGCAAAAAAATAATAATTTCACCTGACTTGGTCATCTTCAGTATTTAACGTACGAGTACAGCAAGGCACCGGGGCAGGAAATTATGAGAGCATCTGAATTAGCAAACTAATTTTTTGGCCTTTGTTTTAATGTTGTAAACTCGGGATTTCTTGCAGTAGTGATAGGATATGTCCGGGATAGTAAAATCGGTGGGGTTAGATCACTCTTACCAACGTGATGCGCACAATCTGACTTTTTGTTTATTACGGTAGTAACTCATCTAGCCCATACGTTTAGAACAGATTGATCGAATTTCTTGGCGATACATAGACTATTATTCTTTTTTCCATAATTTAACTTCTCTTCATACATTGCTTGAAACTGTTTCAAAATAATACGATGTGCCTACCTTTTATAAGAGGAAAGGTACGGCGAATAGATGCGCCTGGACCAGAAGCTTTGAAAAATGCTATTACATTCGGAGGGTTAGCTTTGAGATAGATAGCGAAGAGGAGAACTTCAATTGACGTGGCAAATTAAATAGTTACAAAAATGTAACCATACAGAAATTCTGCAAGAATTAGAAACAAGGAGGAAGCTGGTCTTAGATAGTCATTCAGATTTATCTGTTCAAAAGGCATACGCTGCTTCAACAGCTCATACTGAAGGATTATCAAGCTAGTGACAAGCATCTAGTAAAAAAGGTAAAACTACTTCTATAGTAAGATGAAACCTAGCTGGTATCAGAGTATTCGGTGTCACCGAGGGTTCGCATGAGGGATGCATGGAGTTTCTTGATTGTGACGCTTGCGATAAATTATGTTTAAAGAAAAAGTGTTAATTATCTATTAGAAGCGTAAATACATATATATCCCTAATTTTTGCGTTAAAGATAGCGGCCCAACTCCCCCTAACACAATGGCGTACTTCGTGGGTAACTCGTATATTGTATTTTCAAAACTAAGTATCCAATCAATAAGAAGTATCAACGTTTAATAAAAAAGTTTATTTTTTGAACTTAGCAGTGTGCCTATTCTGCTGTTTTCAAATCTGCTAATAAATCCTCGAACTTTTTCAAGGAAGTTTGTTAATTGTATCCGGTGTTTGTCTAAAACTGGTTTCAATAGATTGTGATTTTAATCACAAATGAATGATTACAATATTCTCAATGTCGGGATGAAGGCTTCCACGCTAGAATCAGTTTTCCTCTCCTGAAGAAGCCCCATATGATTGTGGGCGAAACGATGAGTTTTCGATTAACCATGACACGGTCCATACCGGGAACACGTCTAGTTTTTATTGTTGTTGTATTTCTTTATTTACATTTAAAAATGTATTCTTTTGAGATTTTGGTGTTATTGAATATACCCTATTGGGGGTCGGATCGGTTTCGCTTTCCTGTATCCATGCATTCTACCTTTTCCTATTTTCTGTAAATCTTGTTGCATCTCTTCTCTTCTTGCAATATCCTTTCCTCTTTTTCTCCCTATCTCGGATATTTTATTCTCCCGTGCGTGTCTTAGTCTGCCTCTTATCCGTTTTTCTACTACCTTTATTATTATTATAGTTGGGCCATACCACATATCCCTTTGGTCACTGCAACTTTAATAAGTCTGTTGTAATAAAATGAGTATGTTAGAATAGTTGGAAGCTTTTCATAAACCTTTGTACTACTTTACGATCTTCTGCCTTCAGTAAATCCAATAAATGGCCTACTGAAGTGTTGTGTCATGTACGACTGACAGTAACACATTTGAATAGAATGTGTTCTGCCGTTTCTAGCTCTTTTTTTCATAGACGACAGATTTGTTCTTCAGCTTTTCCTAGTTTAAATAAGTGATATTTTAGGGACTACATGACCAGTCAATAATCCTATCAGTAACCTAAGGTCCCGTTTGTAGAACGATAACGCTATTTTTGCAGTCTTTGGTGAGCCTGATAAGGGTACTTTTGCCTGTTCTTGTTCTGAAACACTTTCCCAGTACGAGGTTTGATTCTCTTTTTTGAGACCACAAAAGGGGTCAGGATCAATGAAAGGCAGGTTTGCTGCTTCTTTGGCTAGCTTATTTGTCATTTCTTTCAATACTTTGGTGGCTTTTCTTAACAATGTTTTTGGTAGTTTATAACCTTTGATTTTTTAGTATCATCGGTTTAATTTTTATGTTTTTTCTGATTACCTCGTTCCTTATGTGCCCTAATTTTGTCTTTATTTCCACTTTTCTTAAATCAAATTTACAATTCCAAAAATTCAAATAAATTCATAAATATTGTAACATAGGTGTCGGATAAGGATTGCATTAGGTCAATGTTATTTATCAAAAAATTTCTTGAAAGAAATGTAATTTTTCAAATTCTGTAATTCTTTAACACTAAAAACGTTTTAGTTGCTTTCACTTGATTTCTATTAGCCAAAAAGAACTAATTAGATCTCATACTGTATACACAAATAATTTATAAAACGATAACTCTGAGTTACCAAATTAAATAATTTTATATGGAATATCATTACAATATATATTTTAAAACGAGGTAACTAAAGAATTTACGCCCAGAAGGCTCATGCAAGCATGGTGTCAGGGATAAGCACAACGCGTTAAATTTAGCATATTGGGCAAATGTTGTTTTAATATTTTTTTTTCCTTAAAGTTGCACTAATTGGGAAACAAATAGCGTAAATTTTAAAGCGTCATCAATAATAATTTTATAAAATATAGCAGAAACCAAATACTGATTCCAAATATCTCGATAATATTGGTAGTTTCATCTGCACTAATCCAAAAATAATGTTCTGACATCTGCCGGTTTTGGTTCTTTTTAAATTTTTGGAACATAAAATCTTTCAATGGAACATCAAGGACTGGTGCTTTTGCCCGAAATCTCTAGATGGTAGATTTATTGGGAATATTGCGCTCTATATATTTATCCAAAGGTTAGATTGCTTCATTTTTTTTATTGTTGCCAGATGGCCTACTTGAAGTTTGAACGTGCTTTTCGGTTTTAAGACGCTGTTACTTATCTTTATGAGTTAAAGTTTGGGCATAATTGGTATTTACTTATTCTTGACGAACGTAAAACAATCAAATTCTACCATAAATTATTTAGTATTAATAGAAAATAAAATAAAATAGAATAAATATATTAGCAGCCGCATACCTTGGTGGAAAATGGAAAAGAAAATAAAACTCTAGAATGAGAAAATAACATAACTCAAATGGAAGCAAAATTTTACTATATTCGCAATGGATGCTTAAGAGTATATACAAATGAAATATCAAAAAGAATTAGTAAAACTTGGATAATGCCTGTGATCCGTGCAATGAATGGTGTTAAATGCTTGCTTCATAAGAAATATTTGGTTAGTTTCTTTTTTGGATATTGTCTCACTATGGGATCTTTTAAACAATAAAATACTTCATAAAATTCCCACATTTTACTCTTGCAGTGTTTAAATCCTAACAGTGCTAATGAAAATGCTGTCATAATTCGTTTTTCCCATGGTGCTGCTGAAAGTACCGTGCTTTAAGGAATGCAAATCTTTTGGACAGGATCAAACTTCATGTATAATAATATATGATTATGGTTCAGGTAAAAACAAATGATCATGTTTAGATTACATGTTCCATGAAATAATGTTTTTATGTACAATTAACATTTTAATATATTTTTGGCTAGTTTTTCAGCAAAATATTCCATAATGCATCAATAGAAGATCGTTGTCCTCTTCGTAATCTATGTCCATACGCCAGGCGCAGCTTATGTTATTGCTTGTTCGAAAATTTGACAAAAAGAAACAACTCCACAATCCCTTATTGTTGTTTATCTTTATATATCGTATAGTTAACATCAACTACTTGCATCTAAAACCGAAAAGAAAATAGTATTAAATTAAGCCTTCATTTTCTTCCAAGTTTTAGGGAAGGCGTAACCGATAATAATTCACGTCAAGTCGCGCTGTCCGGGAATTTGTTAAACATGAGACGAAACACAGTCGTAGCCTTAGTTTCCTGTGACAAAATTAAAAAATACCACGGAACGCGGCGGCGTCTTTGTATTTGCCACTTCACACAGCCAGTACACAAGAAGCCGATAATAGCTTGAGACATTCAGGGAACGTTATGCGCTTGTGGCATATTCTTCCCTTTCTTCTACATATTGTTTTAGATCTTTTAATTGGACGTTAATGTTGAAATATTGTTTCAAAATTAGTTTTAAACCTCTTCTTTTTTTCTTTTTTTTATGTTGCAGTCGCAACATGTTAATTTGATTAGTATTCAAAAAAGTGATATTAAGAAGGTAAGTATTCTATTGTATACCATCTATGTACACTGCCGTTCAGAGAATTTCGGTCGGTTGGTAAAAAACATGAAAAGGTTACAGAAACAAACGAAACTAAAAACAAAATGTAATTTTATTGTATGTACAGGTAAAAAAGACAAAAATAAATAAATAAAGAGTTATTCTGGCCTAATATAACATACTGAACATTATTTTTTTTTTCATCGAAAAAACCTCCTTTGCTGTTAATCACCGCTCGAACTATTCTAGGCATTCTTTCGATAAGTTTTGTTAAAATGGATTGTGGAATATAAATCTATTCATGTTGCAGAATATTCCGTAAATGTTCTTGTGAAGTTGGGCATCTTTTTCGGATCCTCCTGTCCAGTTCATCCCACAACAACTCTATAGGGTTCAAATCTGGGCTTTGTGTGGGCCATGCCATTACTTTCAGGGTGTGCTGTTCTTCTTGCTCCTTTAGATAGTTCTTACACACTAACGCAGTGTGTTTTGGGTCGTTGTCATGCATGGATGTAAAGTTTAGCGGCCTATTATACGCAATCCTGATGGCACTGCATGATTCTGGAGTATTGCAAAATAATTTTCATTCCTCATTACACCCTGCACTCTGCATAAATCTCCCGTCCCAGCAAAGAAGAAACATCCCCACACTAACACAGAACTGCGCCCTTGCTTCACTGTAGGCACAATGCAGTTCGGGATCACTTTTCGGTTTTAGATCTTCGGACATAAACTCGTCGATTTTGCCCAAAAACCTCAAACTTTGACTCGTCACTCCAAAGCACGTGTTTCCAATCATCTAACGACCAATCTAGATGAGAACAGGCCCACTGTAGCCGTTTTGCTCTGTTGCCCCGATGTAATAAGGGTTTTCGAATGGCGATGCGTCCATGAAGGTCCGCTTGTTGAAGTCGACGTTTTACCGTACCCGCCGAAACTTGCTCTTCATGGCGGCGATTGACTTCGGCTGCTATTTGTGGCGTTGTTAATTTTCTATTGCGTTTGCTTAGTAATACAATTCTCAAATCTTCAGCTTTTGTTGTTTTCTTAGATGCTCCAGGACGAACACGATTTTCTATAGTTCCAGTTGTCCGATATCGCTTTATGATGTCATTTACTGTTGAACTTCTCATATTTATTTTTTCAGCAATTTGTCGCCCCGAATATCCTTCTTCAAACAGCGTAATAATGCGTGAACGTTTTTCTACACTGGTAGGCTTGCCACGTGCCATTTTGAAGTAAATTTTCTTAAAACTTTTGCGCAAAAACGACAGATGCACACCAACACACGTTTAACAGTAAAATGAAGCAAATTTATATCTTTACGCCTGTGATAAATAAACAAGAATGATACTGCGGTATATTTCGTAAATGTATTGTTCGTTAATAATCTCCAAACGACCCGTTTCAAAAGAATTTTCGAGAAATTCTTGGAATGATAATAAAAGGGACTTTGTTGTGGTTGTCGCAATATTTCTACTTTACATAATAATTTATGGCTTTAATCCCTTAGAAAAGAGTGTATGCTTAATATTTTTCTAATTTTATGTATTAATAATTGTATACAGTGTGACATAATAGATTTTTATTGTATGACCGAACTTCACTGAACGTCAGTGTATACAATGTAGATTATGCAAAGTTAAAATCGTAAAAAATATTTTAGGAATATTGTGAATATCTAGAAGAAGGTTTCTTTGTATACTATTCAAATCGCATATACAAGAATAAATTCAGAAGAAGGAGCTGTATATGATTGACTTGGTCGCTAATAAACAGCACCATAGATATATCGTGTACTGATATTGATACATATTGATTACACTATACATGTAATCTTTGCCTTCAGAGTATTTATGAGATCTTGCATTGTTATTCTAAATTCATAAACTCTCTAAAAATAACGATTCCCACAAACTTTAACAAAAATAGTAACATTGATATTTGGACAATTAAGTGTTTTTATGAAAAGTGTACAGTAGGGGGGAGATTTGTGTCTGTTAAAGTAATAGTGACTATATCTCTTACTTAATGATAGATCGTACAGGGTCCTACCGGAAAAACAGAATACATCCGCGCTATTTTAAAGCATTTTTGGATCAGCCAGTAAGCCTAGTTATACATGATACGAAAGAGCACACTTTTGCCTTTTAAAGCAGCCGTAAAACACCATGAGGTTGCATTTGTCTTTATCCGATTATGGTCGATCTTTTTAACTCGTTATTCAAGTGCTAACTCTAGTGCAAGCCTAAAATCCAAAACATAGTAATACAAAATGAAAACCCAATTTTATTATATATCAGCCTTCAAATTTCAGCGGTATTACTGAAAATGCTGACGTACTTAATTCATTTTCTCATAGTACTGCTGGAAGGACCGTCGTTGTAACAGGACCCAACCTATTGCAAAAACCATTCTGGAAGGAATCAATACTTTTTCTAATCGCTATTATAATACATGCAGCAGTCTTTATGTGGAAATATGTAACTGTGGAGGGAGGAGACATTTTTTTTGGCCGTTTTTAAGCAAAGAAATTTACACAATGTTTAATTTTGTTCTTATATTTGATGGTTAAATGAATATATTACACGCCGACTGAGACCACTGTTGTTACTACTATCGACGACAGGGTTAACGACCTAAGGTACAAAGAAAACCGTAGCATTGAAAATTGTGATGGAGAAAGTGTTGTCGTGTCGCTCGTCTCTTTATTCGACACACGGTCGCAAGTGTTATCCGCCAAATCTGTGCATTGACCACTACGATTTAAACTTAGTTCTAAACCACCTGGTGGAAGAATCCGAGTTGTGTTCGACTCCTGGTAGTTGGAGATAAAACTAAAATCATAGGCTTTGTGTTAATACTTGACTACTTGACATGTAACGTATACGGTAAAAACATCGATGTCTACTTGCAAAGTAATCATATTGACGAGTGCTGGAAGGTATACATAAAACCTAATTCCATGCTGCTTCCAAGCTGCATATAGGAATATTTATGGATTGAGAGAAACTGCTAAATTATAAGAACTTTAAGTATTCCCACATTAAATAAACGATATCGTGTATAATGTTTCTTAATAATACATGTAACCTTTTAAATTCGTAAAGTTATACGTAAATTTCCAAAAGCATTGTATAGTGTGATCTTCTATCACACGAAACGTTGACATAGCCGGATAAGTTAGTGAAATCTGTCCCTATATAAGATGTTCCTTTCTGAAGTAGCTTTATATATGATATTAAAGTTTACTAAATAAAGTTTAAATTTGTTGAGTAAATAATTGTTGAAAAAAAATCAAAAAAAAGTCTTTTTCGATGACCTATGTCTTATATTTTTGACGCCGTAAGCAAGTCTAAAAATAAGATTTTTTTCACTTCAATATACCCAGTACATATTTAAACCACAAATAAAAGGTGCAGCCCGATAGAAGGGCTATAACAAAGCTAAAAGAAATAATTTATTTGGCGTAAATGACGAATTGTTAGGCTTACTCATTCGACGCAGTACCTATACAAAAAATAATATCTGAAGGGATTTTCTAATATTTTTCTTACGTAGGCGATATACCTGCAGTGCGAACGAGATTTCGCAGCTTTAATTATGACCTCTTAACTATATTAAAATGAGAGGCTATCAGCAACAAGAATTTAGCTTTTAGCAACAAAGAGAATCATTCAGATTTTAACATTCTCTTACATTGTGCGATTAGTAATTAAATCAAATTGAATTTATCCAGAGCAGTTATCGGGGATGGTATGATACCTGTGTTAATGAAGACAGTGCAATTGTTTTGTATTTTGTAAATTTACTTGTGAAGGATGTTTGGTATGTACTTCACTTGAAATGTTTACTATATGAGAAATCTCTTAAATTGTCACCCGTAGGCGCCGGCCTGCTAACACGATATCAAGAACTTTATTGATTATATCGTCACCTCAATGGGACGACCTGGCTGTTTCTTATCAAAGACGGATGTTCGCTGCCACGCTTAAATTCATTAAACCAATCCGAAACTAGTTTCTGGTGGTTGTTGTCGAAAGTGCATGGTTCTTATAAACTGCATCCAACTTCTTTTCTTTACACAAAGCGCCATCTGTCTCCAAATACGGCTACTTTTCGTACTATCCTTGTATATTGTTCGACGTTTCGGTAAAACTTTTTCAAGCTTAGGTCCTTTATATAAATAACATTGTGATAATTTAATTGTTTTATAAAGTGCAAACACACCTTAGAATTAAAACGTAATTGGCTATAATTTTTAATTTGCTCGTGTGTTGTATTTAGTGTATACCAAAGCTGTATAATGATACACAATAATGTACAACAAAACCTGCAAGGAATTGCAAAGTGCTTCTAAAAATTTAAATAGAGTTTGTAAATTATTGCAACGTGGATGCAATAATTTACAATAACGTATGAAAATTCGTAACATTTGTAAAATAAAAGCGAAGAGTATTTAAAATTATGGCGCCTGCTGATAGGAGCAAACAGCCATTGACTGCTGCTTTTTAATTTCGTTTAATATTGTTATTAAAAATGGCTTTATTTATTGTTACACACTTATTGCGGATATGCACAGACGTAGATACTTTTGTCTGTGACATCATATTTTTATTTGTAGGCTATTTGCTGGTTACCACTCTGAATCCTATAATTTTTCTTATGAGCTGTTTCTTATTACAATGCTATTATATTAATATGTAACATGTACCAATATCTTTAGACAATAGACAAGCTATAAACCGTTGGTTGGTTACTGTTTAACCGCCACACAATGTTACCGGAATGTCTCAAAATAAAATTATAATTTCTCAAGAAATATTTGCATAACTCGAAATGATATTTATATTTTACGATGAATATTTTCTTTTAGAATAACAAAAATTAAATGTAATACTATCATCAGCTTCGTGTATGACACCGTCCGTCGGTGCACCATGTGTTAGAGAAACGGAAATGGGCGTAACGCTCGTGAATGCGTCGGCCCGAACGCTTTGCCGGCCGCGTTCGTCTGGGATATGGTTGGTTTGGGGTTTCGACATCCGTGTAACTACCTCGTCGGCTGTGTAAAACGTGCAGGATAATAGCTTATTACACTGGACTCGCCGTTCAGTTCGGTATATGTTCTATGCAAAATTACCATCAATGTTTCGGCGTGTGCCACGAATTTACACTCAATTGGCCAAATATATGATGGAAATTTCGGCAAAGCGAGCATGACGTTAATTATATTCGCATTAATTATTGACTGTTTAGTAGTAATTAATTTACAAAATTAGTAGCGCTCGGACTAAGATGCTTGTCGTAGAAAGTTGTTTCGTTTTCGTTTGCTGTAAGTTTTGGCAATTCGGGCGACTGTGAAATGTGTTAACCAAGAATACAATTATTCCACGCGCGTACGGGTATTTTTTAAATATAGCCTCTACTAAGTGAAGTTTACAAAATATGTTAAGAATGGATTTTTGTTTTAATAAAATGATGGTCTAAGATCGTGTCACCTGGACGATGAGTATTCGCGGCCACATTATTTAATTCGATGAATGTCGGTACCCATGGCCTAACAGTATTTACAAAAGGATTGGTTGATTGTAACAATATTTGAAAATTGTCTCTGTTATAGTATTGCACTTATTTTGTATCTGTATTGCTGCGTACCCGTTCAGATGTGTATAAATACTGGTTGTGTTATAAATTTCTGTGGATAGGAATTAATTGTGGTAACAGCGATAATTCCCACTTCACTATGCAGAATGTCACAGGATCAGCTAACAGATTTGTGAAATTGCAGATTTATTTCATCTGAGGCAGCTAACATTTAAAAAATATTGGCACGTCTATTCAACCATTTTTACCGGAAGTATTGTACGTTTAATTTTCTTAACTGCATTGCTTCAATTTTTATAAAACATTTGAATTCAGCAATTAATTTGACGTAAAATATATCTATTTCGATAGGTCTAAAAATTACCATTTTAAAGCTAACTTGATTTTTATAAATTAAAGATTTCAATAAAGTCATCGAAGTATTTCATCGCTTGTTTTCTCGGTTCGCAAAAGTTTAATTCTTAATTATATTAACAATTATTATTGACAAATAATTATTTAATTATTACAAATTAATAATTGTTCCCAGTTGGTAAGCTATAAACGAGGGCTATTGAAAAGTATTTCCATTTTTGTTCGAGTATTATACAGGGTCTCACTATTTATCGATTAAATATATTACACTTCAAACATAATATCTATATAATTTGAAATGGAACATTTTGCTGTATCTAAGACGGCTGTGTATATTCGTCGTATACGTCAAAACTTCTGATGACAGAATTTACCTTTTGCAGCGCCGGTAAAAATTCATTTGACAAATAAAAAAAAAAAATTACAAAGTTGTTTCGATAAGTCGCTCTCAACAATTGAATTTTATGTTGTAAGCGAGAAAAAATTTGAAAAAATATAGAACACTTAGAATAAATAATATATATTGAATGTATTAAAAGATTAACAGTCAACTATTTCAATACGTGTTCAAAATTGAAACCATTTATACCTAAGTATCGTTACTAGTGTTTGATTTTGTGTTACTAGTGCAGCAGTTGTCATTGGAATACTATAAATTTTATTTTTAACGTAGTTCCGGATGAAAAATCCAGAGGTGTCAAGTCTAGGGAACGTGGAGCCTACAAATATGGACCGTCGTTTGCTATCCACTTTCTTTCAAATAGTCTCTTCAAAGATATATGGACATCTCTTGTGTTGTGAGGCGATACACTAAGCGACAGCAGGCTAAAGAACTGGCAATATATCAAGTTCTTTTTCGACAATATTGTGCAATTTGTCTAAATACCTTTCGACATTTAAATGTTCATCATTATCATCATCATGTTATCATTAATTGCCCAAAATACATTGAATTTCCAACTTTCTTGAAGTGCCTTCTACCTAATTACATGGGAATTTATGTCTTCCAAAAGTGACTGTCATGTCTATTGAAGATGTTGTTCTTACTAAATTTTGCTTCGTCTGTCCATATATTTTTTTCGTGAAGTTTTTATTTTTCTGACAACACGTGAAGAATTCACGAAAACGCGTCCTCCCCAGGATATGCGGATGCAAGTTTTGTACTTGCTGGTACGAGAAAGGGCTCCATTCTTTCCCATGGATGAACATTTCCGAAATTTCTATCACCAATTTCCATAATTTCGTCGTCAGTTAATTTATATTTTATTAATTCTTGGTCTAAGCTGTTCACGTTCTAAACAATTCTTAATTAACCGTCAAACTATATCTTTAAACGATATTGGCCTGTGCGGGTGTCTTTCCCAAAACAGAGCGCTGGTTCTACTGAAAATACTTACAGATTCCCCATAATGATCAATAAATTCAAACAATTCTGATTCATTTTAGATACAGTGTGATCGTTTAATGACGAATTTAATGTTTGCTAATTTTGCGGTCTTTGTGTTTCTCATTGATTGTGTCTTCTTCTCATTCATTTCCTCATTTTCTTTGTTTCTTCCACGATTTTATTAAATGTAGTTTATATACCTCCATTATCCCTTGCTAGTATTTCCAAGCCATCAGCATATGTTAATAATTACATTGATTTGTTTGTTATGAACCCTTTGATGTCTGTTGCTTTGATCGCTTGGTTTAGAGCTATATCAAAAAGGGTATTGGATAGTGCATCTTCTTGTGTCGCACCTTTGTTTATTAAAAGTTGCTCTGTTGGCCTTTTTGCTATTTATACTTTTGCTGTTACTTAGATCAGTTTGAGTAGTTTTTGTGGAGTTCTTATTTCGTACACGCCCGTTAAAAGTCTGTTTCTGTCTATACTGTCGAAAGCTCGTCGGCAAATAATATGTGAAGCTAGTTGTTATATATGTGGCATTTCTCGACTATCTGTGTCATCATATGAACATGAACATCCACTGTCGATTTGTATTGATGGAAACTATATCGGCAGTTTTCCATGGATGTTTTTAGCCGGTCACGGAGTAACGATGTCAGAATTTTGTAAATTTAGCGTATTAAGTCTTAAACAAATACATTTGCAAGTACTCACTTTTACAATCCACTAAATTATTAACAGTTACCCACCCACCCCATTAAGGAGAATATAAGGCTGGAACGAACGCTGTGGTATTCAATACGCAATTAAAATGCGAAGACCTCCTGGAATATTGCTATCGCACTCGCACTTATAGACGTTAAAAACCTGGGTTTTCCGATTTGCGTATATGGAATCCAATGTGTCGGGCAAGAAACGTATTTGCCCTCTGATGGTTAGGATGTGCCTATGTATTAGATAGAGACGAAGCAAACCATTCATTTGAGCCTGCACAGTATAGTAGTGCGTATAGTCTCTGAACAAACTGAAACATCTAAGCCGCTTCATTTAGTCCTTTACTGCGCTCATCCTAAAGACGAACATAAGCACCCGGTATATGTGCATATGTACGTGTTCCAATTTTATGTAAGTAGATCGCTTTTAAGTCATTTACCTTTCAGACCATTTCAAAATGAGATTTATGTTTTTTCTATTGTTTAATATTTTTTAAATACATACTTATTTCCCTTAAATTTCATTTGCCGTGTATTTCACATTCTTGTTAAATGTCGTTAAACTCTCGAATAATATTTTAAGTACTTCATCGTTTTCGTAACGCTAACGCTGCCAAGGAAGTACTGCTACCTGCCTTCGGTAGATTAACGCTCCCGATACTTATGTCCTGGTGGCTCCAAAAATCCATCACAATTAAATTTTACCCATTTTTATAAATGTAACAAAGGGTGAAAACTGTGGGCTTCTTCACAGACGGCAGATTTCTTTGACGAAATTCAAAAACTTGTCGAACAGTATAACAAATGTTTGAAGAAACATGGAAATTATTTAGCAAAGTAGAATATGGAAATAAATACATTTTAATAACATTTACAGTATTTTTTTATCGAAACGCTAAAAATACATCCTTTCTTTCCTTTTCACTCACGGCTGTAGAACCATCAGGTGTACATATTCTGAATATGCTTGGATACAGATATGAAGAAATTACTTATTAGATAATCAAGCTTTATTACTAGTTGAGTTTTGGAACTGTTTTGAGGTGTTTTTCTTTTTCTGCCACCACTTATTTATGTTGTTGATTACTCCTAATAATATATTAACAAATCGTTCTCTGGTGTTAGATAATAACTATCTTCATTAATATTAGTCCTGCAAAAAAAAAATAATATTATTAAATTTTGAGGAGGTATTGAATATTAACTTTTTGATATTTTTTTGTATACATGATGGCCATTGTCTGCAATAGCTTTTGAGATGTATTCATGGGTTTGAAATTATTTTCTGAAATTAAAACTACGCTTATATATGAAATACTTTATTTCATCGAAAAGACGAATTCTCGTAATTATTATTACAATTATATACAATATTTTTGAAAAAGATAAATACCTAAAGTTAATAAAAGTTACAATTGTATACATCCATTCATACTGGGGTAAGAAGGGAGATTATTTAAAAATAGGATAAGCATTTTCAACTATAATCTACAACCTACTCTACAAGAGGTATGTATGTCCTTCATTTCAAACAATTTTTAGGATCTCAGCAACGTGAGTGTTGGCATATTGTTGAAAAATGTTATTACACGGATAAAAATATATAATTAAAATAATATATATTATAGTAAAATATGTGATAACAATACTTGATGTTAGATCCAACGTTTTAGAATATGTTTTTATTCTAAAAATATAATGGCTGGCTGTCGCAAAATTTTTCTCTGTATAAGTTCGAAACTAGTCGAGAAGCACACAAACCTAATTGTTAGAATTAACATTAAATTATAGTTTAAGTTTCGTTATGTAGTTCAAAAACTCCTTCTCGTGTAAAAATGTGTTTCAACACAAACTATAATATTATGTTCTTTAGTTGACTTTCGGTATTTGCTGAGAAACTGGTGAAAAAATTAGAAGATTCCGCAAAAGTCTAAAAAGAAGGAAACGATTCTATAAGGAACGTAGTTTCCAACGATTCCTCGTATATGTCAACGGTGTTGGTTCCTTTACACGTTTCCGAATTAATTTAATTTTAATTAAACAAAAAAAGTCACGTAGTGTATCGTCATACATTTTCCTCCAGTCGAGCAGGCTGTAAGTGGATAAGTTAAAGTATATAACATAATAGTTACAGCCTCTTTATTTAAATTCAACAAGTATAAGGCGAGAGAGTTTGCACTAGGTGTCATGTTTTAAATTGATTTAGATAAAACAAGGATATTCTCGTTTTTAAATGATTTTAATTATACAAATACGATTCTGACATCCTTTTGATTTGACTAGTCTCTGGGGAGATGCTGAAGTATTTTCGTTTACACTTTATTTTTAAATTTAAGGCACTATTTCTTTTCCCTTTTTTCTTGAATCCAGTCAAAATAATCACAGTATTAGCGCTCACATTTCGTTAATTAAATATGCGACCCTGGCGTAAGGGCGTGGTGACTGTTCATACCAGAGTTTACCATATGCATCGCGGCCGCCGCACTTGTATTACCAGGTTGTAAGTACATGTAGTAATTATAATTTTGCCCTGCATGGTCCACCATAGAAGGAGGGGAAGGCCCCGTGCCCAAAGAAGTACCTCCGGGCGAATGAGGCGAACGAAAAGCGTGAACTCCCGCTAAAATATCGGTCACCGAATGCGAACTAGGCCAGCACGGCGGACCCGGATTGACTCTCTGGTGGGTCGGCGAAGGAATCTTCTGCTGTGTATACGAATAACTTGGATAAATGTTGTACAAGGTGTGCGAATGGGACGAGGGATGCACTAGCGTTCCGATTTTGTTCCTCAGAATCCGACTAATCGAGCTCACCGACGGCACGTTGTACTTGTCGCAGATGCCGTCAGTAAGCAAACGGTCTCTGATCTCCCAGGCGAAGATTCCCGGGTCCTTCTGTTTCAGATCCTTGATGTACGCCACCACCTTTGGGGTAGTAACGCGCGGTTTCGATCCGCCGATCGCGCCCGGTAGTATGGAACCTGTTTCGTGGTAGCGGGCTAGGATCTTCGATACGCATCCGTGGGATACGCGTAGTTGGCGCGAGATGTCGCACGGTCGAATACCTACTTGCGATAGTTCGACGATACGAAGTCGGACGGCGTTCGGTAATGGACGCCCATTGACGAACACGCCCCCCAATTGATTGACTTCGCCGTATTGTTGGACTTGTCCTTCTGAAACAAAGAAATAGTAATAATATCAATAGAAAAAATTTGCATATATAGACATTGTTTATGAAAAGATCTTATTCCTATACGTACTGGAAAATTACATATAGGTGGTGATGAATTTTTCAAATTTTCTTTTAGTTGCACTCAAAACTTTGAGGAGTTACGAAATGGACAACATTTTGACATTCATATAGTATGTCACATCAGAAAAAATTGATTCCAGTAGTAGAATTAGAAAATTTTTTATAAATGTTCATTTCCAAATACAGGTAAATTTTTTATTTTACCGCTTCATTTACATAAATCTATACAGAATGTTAAAAAACAAAACCTGATGAAAATCATATCAAGGAAAGAAGGAAAGAAATAAAACTTGTGATGCCCCTACGTTGAGAATGATACATTTTGTTCATTTCAGTTTACATTTAAAACACGGGTTGTTATTCTGGGAAAATAATAATTTACAATTGGTTTTATTATTGCAGAACAAAGCAATTCAAAACATGAATACATCACATTAAAAAGCAGATAAAAGCGTAAGTAAAATTAGTTGTTTACTAAAAATGAAGAAACTGCCAGGGGAATTTTTCATTACTTCAAACGAAAACCTTCTATAAAACGTTAAGTGTTACACTAATGTAAGTTGTATGATATCTACATTACTGACAAAATGCATATTTTGAGGAACCAGCAAAACAACTTCAAGTTCATCATTTTGTTAATCTTGTAATAAAACATTTGTTCACTTAAACGAAAACATTTCGAACGAAAACGGTATGTCTATAATAATCTCATACGGTTATCTACCTATATAGTTATCTATTACAGTTTATTGATCTATTATATCGTAAAATATATGAAAAACAAAAATGTATTGAGTTTTTGTGGTCTTAAGAACAGCTTTTGCCATTGTAGATCACAGCAGACTGCTCATTAATCTTCAAGTTTATAACATTCGTGGAACCATGTATAATTGGATTACTTCGTACAAGCATTTCTAATTGTAACGGAATGTGAAAATTGACGGAGGATTTTTAATACCCTTACTAACGTGAGAAGAGTACCCTAAGGGTCCGTATTGGGCCTCTTGTTGTTTATTCTCCTTATTAATGATTTGCCAAGCATTATGATGGATGATAATTTAGTAGTATACGCAGATGATACCAGTCCTTTAGTTTTTGACCCCTTTCCTCGGTTATACTTTACATCGACCACGTAATATTGCCTCTACAGGTATACTAAATTTGTGTAGTGTGGAGTGTGTCGATACTTGTATGTTATTTAGTTATTTTAGGTTTTATCCTCACAGATGTGTTAATTTGCTCAAGTAGTATGTGGAAGCAATTTTTCTACTCTATTTTATGAGACTATTTATTCCTCTCAGGAGAGGGGTTGGTGTTGCCTACCGGTTTTCCAAGAATCTATAAAACACAAGTCTAATTAGTTAACTGCTAGTGTGAACTTCCTGAACCAATCATATAGATTGTGTTCCTTGTTTTAATTTTAATTAGCGAAAAAATAATTGTTATTTTGCGAATTACTTTAAATGGTATGTAGGTTTTCCTATGAGAAACCAAATAAAATTGAGATATAAACAATTTTAAGAATCAAAATCGGTTAGATAAATGTGTTGCTTCAATGTTTAGTAGTACTCGTTATTTTAAATCAGGCACTAGCCTGAGAAAGAAGAAGAAGAAGAAGAAAGAAGAAAGAAAGAGAAAGTGTTTCTGTATTAATATTTGCAATTATTATGGTACAAATTACGATTTTGTGTTCTATCTGAATTTCGCAAATTGAAATTGCTCAAAAGTTGAAGTGTCCATGTCGTGCCGTTCAGTTAGCCATAAATGGGACCATATAAGAGTATTAGAACTTATAAAAATAAGCTGGGAAGCGGACGTCCCAAAAAAAGAACAACCAGCCAGGACTTTCCCTTCCTGCGTAGGAACAAAACTTATTGCAGCTGTTTGTAGAAATTAATGCAGAAAGTGTTTAAGTAGTGCAGGATTAGGGATTTCTAATGCAAGAGGAGAGACATTATTGTCGGAGATCAACAGAACAAACTGTTTAAGGTAGACAAGAAATGACGTCCAACATTGGACTTAAAACTGGAAAAGAGCATTGTGCTCCTACGAAACGAATACAGAGGTAATTATTAAAGAAATATTATTTTCAAATTGAACGATATCAATAATAACGTTAATTTTAAAGGATAAACATTGCAAAAAATTCTTAGAAACAAAAATAAAAAAAAAGTAAGAAAACATTTTTTAAACCAGCGTGTATCTTTTGGCACTAAACGGTGTCAAGATATAATGTAAAAATACATTTAATTTCTTATAATGTAGGCAAATATTTCAAATTCGTCAATGCACTTATTAAAAATATCTTTAATAGTCATTTAATATTATCTGTTTGCTGGATCCAACGCAAGGCAAGGAGTCCCGTCGGGAGAGATAACATAATACCATGATTGTCATCCGTCGCTCCTTCGCTTATGCATACACACAGCGCTATTCATTGCACAATTTTTGGTTTTCATCTTTCTCACTTATGTATGGGGACAGCTCGGGTCAAGATACTAGAGGTGGAGCATCAAATAAATACATGAAATAACGAGAGCATTAGGACAGCCGTGTTTAACATCCTTTTGCTGCAGTGATCGGCTAGTTCCAAACGCTTGTCGTTCCAACGCTGCGGTAGGGTTGGGAGGTGACCCTAGAATTAAACGCTTATTATTATATCCCATACATTTAAATGCGTGCACGAAAAGGAATCGAATTATACAATCAATATAATATACTATTTATGTATTTGAATTTTTATATATAAGAAAGAGTAAGTTATGTCAAGGAAACCGTTTATTTAACAAATATATTTTGTATACCTACGTACTGTGTTTAATTTTAAGAGCAACTGACTAAACGAGCAAATATATAAGCATTACATACATCCAAAGATAAGCAATTGGTCCTTTCACTCCCAAAGTAGATACACCGAACTAGATGATTAGCAGTATTGTTCATCAAACTAGAACGAAGGAGAACGTAACAGTAAACAAATTGTACAATTATGATATAGGGGTACGTGTTATCATAGGGCGTTGGAGAAAGGTTTACATGTTACGACATTGTGAATAACCAAACGTACATATTCGTAGAACCTCTAAATATGAAATTTACGTAATGGTATGCAATTTTTTTTTGCAAGGCTTTTAGAAGACATTCTTTTCCGAAAAGATAACACGTGCTGCTGCATAGCTCACAAAAGATTGGATACATAAAAATAAATTCAATTTTCTGTTGCTTGTCTGATACATATTTTTAAAATTTTTTAAATTATATTTGTTTGGTAATATTAAAACAATAACTGTGTTGGTGTATGTAATGGAAGAAGAAAGTTTTGAGGATTTAGCTGAAGCTGATATTGTAAAATTAATAGGAGAGGAAGAAATAGATAAAGCTGATCCTGAACAAGAGGGGTGGAACTTGTTTTATTCAAAGCAAAAGTCATACGCGTAGGACTTGAAATTGGGGAGAATAATTACTTTCTGAAAAATGTTCGGAATGTCGAGATCTATAATTTTAACCAAAAACCAACCAAAATTGTTAATTATAGATTTCATTATATATAACAAATATTGCCGCTGTAGTTAGCTGTGTTGTACTCATTCTGTCAAGAATTGAACTAAATTGTGAAGGTTTCGGAAGGATGAGCTTAAGAACGACGATTCTCTCAGATTGTTTTAACACTTTCAATTAACGATCCTTCAATTCAACGGATCGGTTTCGTTTGGCGAACTACGGACCGTTCGGGACTTTACAGCCCGTTTTGACATTTTCGGTTCTCAGCTGACGATCTTCCAATTCAACAAATCAGTTCCGTGATTCGTCCAACCATGGGCTCACGTAGCTGGGCTATAACATGAGGTTTGTCGTGTTACGTGGTTCACGGCATGCCGTGTCGTATATATGGTCCAAGATTCAAGGTAACCGGGCCTTAAAGCAGTGTATTCACAGTGGTTGTGGCACTGCGTAACTTCCGACTTCGGACTTCATATTCGTCAGTTCGTAAGGTCAATTGCAATCGGGATTGATCAGTCGCTATTAGTTAGTGGTTTTGGGCGTATGGCTATGTATTCAGTTCAAAATCAAAAAAAAAATATTATTATAATTCACATTCGTCGAACAACTGTATTTAAATACTATTGTCTATAGTAAAAATCTTACCGTTTAAATTAGGGAATTTTTCAAATAAATACCGGATTCCAAAATAAAAAAGGAAAATTCGAACCGAGTTGTATCGTTCAGCCAATAAAAACAATAACTATCGTTCCAAATAACCAATAAATAACTAGAAAAAAATTGCTTTATACATATGACCAAGCGGTTTACACATCAATAAATTAAATCAAACGCTCAAAAATGTCCCATTTTTGCTGTTGACAGTATCCTAGACGATCATAAAATTCCTACCGTACATTTGAAAGCATATTAGTGGTATTATACCGTTTACGGTAGTGGTTATTTGACGAGATTCTATATTGCGAGCTGTTGAAGTCGAATCGCACATCAACATAATCTGAAGATGACTGAACAGAATCATCAAGAGCATGTGTGCTGATAAATCTCCTTCTACCGTCTACGCTGAGTCGAGCATAACTTACAAAGATATATAAGCAACATCGTGTACAAAAATACATGCAATTAGAGTAACCTCCGAAAGCTTGTATTTTCGTTAGCGATGTTACCAAGGCTTGTTACAAAAAAAAATACACTTAATTTAGTACACATTTATTCAATAGCGTACTGGTAAGTTCATTTTGTAACTAATAATGACTTTTTATTTTAGTTTTAATTTCGAGAAAAAATGGGGGTCGTCTGGTACTGGAACGGTGAGAATATTCGCCATTTGATCTAAACGATAGCGATTTAATTTCAGATTATAATTTTTAATTGGGGAGTACACACTCTTGTCGGAAATCAAATTTTTACCAAAAGTTACAACCCTGTATGTATTTTAGAAATTGAAAGTGAAACTAAAGTTCTTACAAAACAGATTTATGTTACAGAAAAGTAATTTTCACTAAACATTCTTAGCGTTTGCTAGTAGCAACACCCGCTGCTGATGTAATGAACATCACCGAAACGTGGAAAAATGAAGATGTCGCGTCCGCCGCTCAACGCAAAATAAATTAACATTTTCGAGTCGTTATTCATCAGACTGAATTTTGAAATAAGTAAAACACTCGCATAATTCATCGTAATTACCGCTATATACCCAACGAGGAACGAAGAAGAGGAGATAAAACGGAGAACAACCGGTGTCTCTTAGCGTATGAGTATCAGTAGAAATGGTGGAAACTCATTAAAGCGAGTGTATAACAGATTTTACTGGACCATAAATTTTCGTAACAAATCTATCCAAGTTAATAAAGTTCAGTCGGCGGTCAAAGAAAAGTGATGCATGATCTAACATGTGTTGACATTGTCGGAGACGCTAATATCGACCGACGTCGCAACATCATGTCGTCCACGAAACGAAAAAAATGAAAAAACAGAACGCAATGCGATTCCGTCGAGACTCAGAGTCACAGATCGCTTTGATCTAGCTCGGGGTAGTAATTTATGTTCGCAGTATTTATTTTGACAACGTAAAATATAGTCGTATTTACGAGGAGGTACTGATAAGTTCTTCGTTGATTTGGTAAAGAAAATAAGCGTATTAACATTATTATAAGAAAATAGACTAAGTGTAATGGAGATCTCTTCACAGCTAGCATCCAAATATGCAAGATAAAATTGAGTAAATCGTAACAGTTTCTTAATCACAATCACAATCAATTTTAGGAAGCCTTTGTACTAATGGTGTCATTAATTCATTTTCCTGACGAAAAATAGTGATCAATTACGCAAAACTTAATATAATTCTTTTTCAATTACGATACAATCTATCCGATCGGTCTTGTAATTTAGTGCTAGTATTATCATTTTCCAATAAAATTACATCCAAAGATAGAGTTGAAAATGCGAAGCAATTTCAGTCCAACAAGTTCTACTCTTTTTTAACACTATGCGTTGAAGAAGTTATCCACTTGAGTAAATTAGCTAATAAATGATACTGTCGAATGAATATTCTACCTGTAATAGAGAAAATTATCACAAAATTTTACCCGAAAAGGAGAAAATGTTATCTTAAAGGTGTTCTATCTCTTGCGCACGGAAAAGTTTAACAAGCGAAACAGGAAGAATTGAAGATTTCTTATTTGCAGTTCCAAAGAACACTTTCTAGGAAGAACTAAAAAAAAAACAACCGCATTTCAAGATTTGAAAATTATTTAAATAATTGGAAATGATTGTACACTTTTTTATATTCTTTTTAGCACCGAAATTTATTTTTTTTACATTAATTTTAACAGTAATTGCAAATTTCTTTAATAATTCAATAAATGTGAAAAAAATGTGTCTATATGTTAGATGTGTATAGATAGTTGAAGTCAGAAAAAAAGCTCTTTCTGAGGGCGTCAAAATCCAATATGGCGCTAATAAATAAGGAGGAAACGTCATATGAAAATTTGGAGTACACTGTTAGATAGAAGATCTAAAGCGTTGAGAATGTGTTTAGTTTTTGTTGCAAGATAGAGGTAAAACAAGAAAATGAACTTTTTTGGCTTAAAAAAATCTTGAACATTTTCTGTTCGTCTTCATAACAAATACAAAGTTTAACAACTTTAACAAATTTAAACCTTTTTTTAAGCGAAATCCCCATGGTGGGGTCAAAAATAAATAGGCTCCTATATATATTTTTTTTTTCAACCTGTATATGTATATATTTTTCATCCTGTATATATTGTAGGCCTTATTTTTATTTCTAATGAACAAATTACAATCAATTTAATCAAATTTAACGAACAGACCAAAAAATTCATAAAACGGTAAAGAAACATAAATATCTTCACCTACTTATAATATGTCATGCTTCGTGAAAAACATTAACAAGAGTACACTGCGCTCTAAGCTGACAGCCTTCATGTAAGCCATCGTTCAAATCATTTTCGGTTCGAATTATAGCGCCCATACGTTACAAAGCGGGAGTAGTAAATTTGCGTTCTGGTGAATGCCGAACGCTGTCGTTTATAAACTCGTCTAATATCTGCGTTATCCATTAGGATAAGTCATTGCTCACATAAACCGAATTAGTGAGGCAATTTATCTCTTCATCGTGTTTTACTAATGTTGAAGAAAATCAAAGATTAATACTTAGAACATTAGTGTCTACAAATAGTCTTCAACTTCATGGCACACTAAACCGGAAACGGATATCAACTTCCTTATTTGAAATGGTATAGCCTACCCTGTAAAAACAATTGATATTTTGCTCGTAAATATTGCGATAGTATTTATCTTCTCGATTTTCCGGCTTTCTTGTATATGTATGTGATTGCTGTAAAATAAAAATTCGCGTTTCATACTACGTCCCTAAATGTTTCCAAATAACCAATCATGAGTATTACAGGAATATTGTCTAGTTAGAGCGTATTTACTATGAATTTCATGTAAAATTACCTCAATAAGGGAAAAAGAATATAAATCATATAAGTTAAAAAAATAAATTAGGGAATAGAGCAGTAAGGAGGTACAACGCACAAATAGAAATAAGAAAATGTTGACCATGGAAAGTATAAAAAATAAAATCTGTAAATAGGAAAAAAGAAGACTGGCTTTCTTCCAATACAATTAGTCTGAGATAGAAGAAAGGGGTAGGTTTACATTGACATAAAACAGATCATACTACATGTATGTATATGTATTGTAAAATTTTTACGTGGTGAAAAATAGAGAAAATTTGTGATGTAGCGTGATGCAGAGGCAACTGAAGTTGAGATTCTATACTCTCCGATGATATTTAGACCACATATAACACTACAACGTGAAACTGAGAATTTTAAAGAGTACGGATCGAACGATTTTTAATTAATTAATTTGACAGTTTTGGCAAACAAGAAATACGAAAGAATAGCCCGTTTTCACTATTACCGTCGTTGGCTGGACTTACAATATTCTTCTACTATCTATGTCGCCAGGATAATAGGTTAGAAAAGGAATTTTCTTTTAGAAATCGAGCTTTTTACCACTAGAGTGACCTTTATTGTCGATAGGTGGACAGTCTGAGGTGACAAGAAGAGATGTGTGGGTGGCGCTGATGACAGATAACCTCATGGACGTTTATTTGTAACTAACTAACTGTAATTTTCAAAAACAATTGATAATAATAAATAACTGATTTGCACGATTTTTCGCCCCAGCAAATCGTTTTACGCACGGTAGCCATGCTCTATTGTTTAGTCTATTGTTTACCTTGATATTTGCGGATGAGATTTCTTGTTGGTTCGTCCTGAGTATAAACATAACAGACTTTTAGCAATTTAAATAAATGAGTAGAAATAAATTAATGTTATGAACCATTAATGAATTCTAGAAAAGTTGATAATTTGATGTTTAAGCAGTCTCCTCTATTTATATACTACATACATTAATCCTACCTTCTTGCAAATGACTCAATATAGTGAAAATATTATTTTATGCTTAACAGAATTATTCCAGACGTATTTAGCGGGTGAAGTTGCATAGTAGAAAATTAGTGATCGAAAGAATATAAGTGGTGTTACATTTTCCCAGGATCATCCTTAGCTGGAAATATGTTTACCGAATAAAGCTGAACTACATGCTCATCAAACTGATTCTAACAGCGTTATCTTTTTATGCTTATATTGTTTATTGTTCCAGGTCTATGTGTAATTTACGAAATTTTACGAAGGTCTTAAATTTACAGAAATTGAGGGTCGTGAATCCGGGAATGTCCCTTTGTCTTTCGGCAAATGTGAAATTGTTAGATGAAAGTTTTAAGACGTAGAAATGAAAATAACTACTAACTTTAAATTTTGTAACTCTCCACTACATAGACACCAGGTTTATGTCCCTCATCGAACACACAACTTCTTCAATATAATACTTGAACACACTTTTCAATTTTTTTTTTAGCTAGACATAAAGTCACATATAAAACTGGCGTTGTTTTTAACCATTGTTAGATTACGTTGGCAATTGTTTCATTCCCATGTCACCTATGATAATTTTTAACCATTTAAAATATACTATTTTTGAAATAGATGCCGAAACGAACGATTTTTGCTGTAGCATGATACAAGGACACAATTGACGCTGGGATTCTGTGTTCTTTGATGACACTCTTGACCACATGCAACACTGCAACGTTAAATTATATTGAGAATTTTGATGAAACGGACCGAAAGACTTGTAATTGACAGAGATAAGTTTTTATACGACTAACGTATGCATCGGAACTTGCTGTAGAAATCTCTGACATTAATTAACTAGAAAAAGAATGACAGATAAAGGTATAGTAGTAATATAAGTTTCCCCACGATTGTCGTTGGCTGGACTCAATTAATTTTCTATATTAATTTTATTATTTTTACGGTCATTGGATATTCGGCTAAAAACAGGAATCTTTCTATAGGGATCGGGCTTCCTACCAACAGACGGACCCTTACACCCGATAGGTGCACAATGTGAAATGCCAAGAAGAAATGTGAATATAGCGCTGGTGACAGCTAACCTCGTTGATGTTATTTTGTAACATTACAGTACTTATTTGTATCCCTACTACAAAACTAACAATGAATTGCACATTTATTAAATAGCATTCCACCTAATAACCTTTCAAAATACGACTCTACTTAAAGAAACTAAACATATCAATGGTGCTAAAATTACAATTTAATTAACAATGCAATATTACTTGTCATCAATGAATATTACAAATTTTACTGGAATATTACATACTTTTCCAGGAAGGTACTGCAAACGTTTTTCCACCTTAAAAATTATTTAAAAAATTTGGAAATTTTACCCGAGTATTTTTATTACATCTGAAAATTTACATCACTTACAGCTGTAAATTTGAATCATTACTACCAGTAATATTACTAGGTTACCATACGTTAAAAAGGTTACGTTCGATTATTATCATGTTTTAGTTTTATGGTTTCATGTAATTTTAAAATTAAGAAGAATACTTTATGTATCCAGATCCACCAATAATTGTAGTAATAAACTTCTTATAGATAGTGGATATAAATACATATGTTGGCAGGTAATAGGCCAAGAGGCAATCGCATCAGTTCTGCAATAAAGCAATTTTCAGTTTTGGGTAAAATAAGATATCTGAAATACGGAAATGTGTGCATGTTAAAGACGAATTGATAACTATCTTAGAAAAATATAAGAAACTATATCAAACTTGAGCAAATGTTTTAATTTTTTGCTATACCTAGTCTGCAAATCCAAATCCCAGAACTTCTTCCCAATGATGAAATGCTTGCAAACCCGGATCCGAGTGATTCCAAATCCATTGATGGTGAAATTTTTCGTAGTAACTGATCCAAATGATTTTAGTAAATATTTAAATGTACTGTTTCTGCAGAAGATCCCATCAAAGTATTTTAATTTTAAACTTCTCTCGAAGAAATTTTGTAAAGGTGTCTATGTCGAAAGGTAGTTGCTTATTTTATCCATTATTTTTTGTTTATTTCCATCCATAAATTAAAACTCTTTCAAACATAGATAAATATTAATATAACGGTATATTAAAAAGCAAATAAAGATGTATTGTTTTCGTTACCGATTGCTCGAATATTATTATCAAAGCTTCTAGGTCCTAAAGTGGGGTCCAGTGTTATATGTATTTTAAATACTTGTGGATAATACTTATTGCAGCATTCCACCAAAAGCTGTTCCACCCTTTATCATTTTTGATATTTGGCTTAGCATTATTAGACTATTATTTAGAGCATGTTTCTAATATTGCTTGAAATTACAAAAACGAAACATCTTAATCATCTTTTAAATTATCATTTATTATATCAACAATCTGTTATTGTTGTATCCCTGAAAAGATTCTAAATTTAAGATGTGCACTGGAAATACTAAGAAGACCATAGATGTCAATTATTGTAAATAATCGCATAACCTCTAAATAGTTTGGTAAATTCCTGTGCTGCACTCGACGAACGTTGTTCTTCAGTTTTGACGTGCCCTCTCATGTTTAGGAACACGTATAATTAACATTCTGCTCGGGAGGTATCATAGGTCACGTGCTGTCAATTTTGAAACATATGTTTCGTATGAGCTGCTATTACTCCCATGCGAAGGATACAAGGATAAGTTTTCAATTCAGTTATACATTCGATTCAATTTCAAATTATATCCAAAATCGATTATATTGATAATATAGCAAAGTACACTACAGTAAATTCCTGATGGGTGATAATGTTTCTACACATTTAATTACGGCATTGTCGCCTAATTTTTTATTACTTTTATATAGTTTAGCTAATAAAAAGGAAGTGTATACAATAAGTGATTTAATTCTGTTATTGAAGGCTAAATAAAGTCGTAAACTATGACGATTTGGCACAATGCACAATTGAAAAATGTTTCTTTTCCATTATTACTAATCATCATTGCTGTGGATTTATAAACCAAAACTGATGTCAAGCTTTAGTAGAGTATATTAGAATGTCCTCTATTTGCCACGATATACCAATTCTCAAACGTATACCTACTAAACTTACTCATTTAGTCAGTACTGAAATATATTTAAAAAAAGTATTTTGGAATATGACAGCACCTACGTTAATTCACTCACAGATTTCAGCATAACTTAATAGTTAATTTACTAAAGAACAATAAACATTAGATACAGCGAAGCGTTTATACGAAATATTTTAGAACCGATTCTGGAAAAATATACAATATATCTATTTAAAATAATTGAAATAGCTTGAATCAAACATGACAACGATTTTGGCAGCGATTTTGTAAACGGTAATTGATAGAAAAAACTCCAAGAAATACTCAATCGAATAAAGTTTGAATCATCGCTCTAGCGTGTAAAGCGTTTAAGATAATACTCGCCGTAAAAGAAACAGGGTAATTTCGCAAAAATCTCAAATTATCTCGGCTATCTCAGAAACCAAGATTGGTATAGAAAATATATCTTTTATTTGAGAACTTTTTCTCTCAATTGCTCAGAAAAGGAATCATCATCCGCCCATGCATTAGTGCTGTATAGTTGGATAAGTTATTACTAAGCCTGCAGAAACGAGTTGCGATTCATGAAATTAGCAGAGACTAGATAGACTCATGTTTATTCGTCTCATGAGAATGGGTTCGTGTTGCCAACTGGTTTCCCCGAGAGTCGACAAAATACGAGTGTGTCTAGTCTCTGCTAATGTCATGAATCGCAACTCGTTTCTACAGGCTTAGTTATTACTGTTTACAATTATACATGCATAGTCATGTCCACGAGTGTAATTTAATTTATGTAGATAACTGTACAATGATCTCGGGGTGCCGGGTTCGATCCACGGATTCGCAACTCTGGCAGTAGTTAAGGTTCTCCATAGTTTTCTTTATTCCATAATTGGCGAATGCTGAGGGTGAAAATCTTAAAACATTCTACCAGCGCAGGAGCAATAATAACTCATGATCGATTGATGGCTCCCGTATTTGGCGAAAGCTGTTGGGGGTATTGTTTTCCATAAGCACGGATATCCTTTATACACCTCTATGAAGTCACTTATTAGTTCTTTATCTAAGTCGTATATCCATCCTAAAATGAATAATATTATCGGACCACACATAGAAGACAAAAATGACGTAACAAAACTAATGGTTAATACAACCAACAATCTACGAGAGTCGTTCAATAAATCCTTGGAAAAAGTTGGAGAAACAATGTAATTTTTGTAGATTTTATTTATTTTTCAACATAATTCCCATTTAGCTCTATATATTTTTCTAAGCCCTCCAAAGAGTAGGAATTCGGAAGGTCCTCAAAATAGGCATCTGTGTGGGCGATAACTTTTTCGTTCGAGGTAAATACGGTGGATGTTGTACTAATTGGAACTTCGATTTCATGATTTTGGCCTTGATGGAAAAGGATCTCTTTCTTTTTGAAATAAACCGGTTCAATAACGACACATAATACTTTTTAGTCATAGTTGGTCCATTTTCTAAGTAATCGGTGTAGATGATTCCGCTTGCATTTCAAAAAACTGAAGCCATCACCTTACTGGCGGATTTCACCGTCTTCGCCTTCTTCGAAGCCCGTTTGCCTTCAAAAACTCATTGTTTTGACTGTTTCTTTGTCTCCGAAGTGCAGTAGCGTATCTATGTTTCGTCCATAGTTATGTATCGACGGAGAAACTCGTCAGGATTGCGACGAAAAAACATCAAAATAGCTACAGAGTCGACTACATGATTGCGTTTATTCTCCACTGAGAGCAAACGTGACATCCATCTCGTTGAGATTTTCTAACTCAGCTCCAAACTTATTTTTTTGTTTTCATTTTTTTACATAAACAACAATTCTTTGCTTAAATCGACAATATAAATGAAGCCGTGTGAAGGATATAACTGAGACTTTGACAGCTGTTTAGTACTAATGATCCTTACTACAAAGAAATCATTTTCGATACTACCAGCGCCATCTCTTAAATTTTCTAAAGACTTCTTGAACCATCCTCGTACAATATGGTAAAGTTGCGGATGTTGCGGTTTGTGCACACGATTGAGCCCACGCATTTCTTTTCGTTTGTGATGCTATACATCGGGATTTTCTAGCAAGTAGACACTATACATTGGGATTTCTTGGAAGTATTTGTGTGAATGTAGAAACAGATAAAGTAATCGGAGATACAAATAGCAACCCACGCTTAATGTGTTAGATGAGCGATTAATGTAAAAGCTTTTGTTCAAAAAGGGTTTGCACATCCAAAAGACATTTGCTCATATTAATATGTACGTGTTATTCCTTCTGCAGTAATACTAGAAAATTTTATAGAAACTGTAGACAACAATTCTTGAAGAGAATAAGTGATTAAACGTATGATTTTTGCTCAAGTGTTATTTCTCGATGATCTTGTAAGTGAATAGTTATCTTCAATATGAGTAACGGTCATCTAATTACCAACATTTTCAGCATGAAATTTATTTAAAATAGGGTGGACTTATATAAACCACTTTTAGTGATAATTTTTGCACGTTATTTCTTTTGGACACATACTTGTTATATGTTCTGAGAAAATCTAAATAAGAACTTGTTAACATATGTGCAAATAGCTTAATTTTAAAAACAAACAAAAAAAACGTTAAGAGACAATTTGGAATGTTATATTTCAAAAAAATATATATTAAATTCTTTCCCTCACTTTTTACACTTTAACATGGAGGAAAGCACTGTATCTAATTCGGCTAATTTTGTAACTGGTGTAAAAAAGATATTTATTCTAAAATTCAGAAACTGTATGAAAGATCGAAAGTGATATGGAGACAGAATTATATATTTGCAAACGAGTAATTTATTTAATAAATTCACAAAAAAATAATTAAAATTGAAATTAGGTCGAATATATTTTATATTTCCCAGCTTTCATCAATTAGAAAACATTTTTAACGAACCTGGTTATTTTTATAAAATTAATATCTAGAAAACAAAAAAAGGCAGGTAGATATGCGCAATGCAAGAGACAGTTAGTTATTGTTGTTTGTTTTAAATCTGGTGGAAGCACGAATAATTTACAGTTTATAATTTCAGGCTTGACGGTTTAGAAAATATCCAGCAAGCTTTCAGTCGCTTTGAACTGACAGCTTTGATTTATTGTCCCTCTTTGGGGTTTATATTTAAAATTCTATTATACGTGCCATAATTATCACCTCTAATACGCGAACATAAAGTAATAAATTTATACACGCTGGCTAACGCGTGGTAAAAGCATGTTAGCCGGTAGTGGCTGTTGGAAAATGCACTAGGAACGTAAACTTGCCAGAAGATCCATGAAGTTGATGTCTTTGGATTTATAAATAATAGTCACCGATTACGAGTTTATGTTCGGCAATAATAATTATTAGAGTATTAATAATTCACTGGCATAATTAATTGCTCATTAAAGAAAAGTACACAAAAGCGGATATTTTATTATTAATATTATTTTGATAAATATATGCTTGGTGTCGTATATACAGGACATTACATTTAAACCTAACTCTTATGCCTGCTCTTTTTGTAACAATATGAGAAAATGTTTTAAGTAAATCTGATTCAAGTTAAAACTATATACGGTTTCCTAATATAGTAGTATTTCTAAAGTAAATATCAGCATATTCTTAATTATATCTAACGTAAGGAAGATAATTCTCTTCCTGAGTTTGCTAACTGAAAAATAAATATAAAAAAATTAACGATGCTTTGGCCAGTATGTAAATGCAGCAAAACACATTGGCCCGATAACCAGAGAACAGTAAATATTTGTGGGCTTAGCTAGAAATGATGAATTCTTTCAAACAACAATTGACACAAAGAATCGCGGTATTTGAGCCTATGATTTATTTGCTAAAAAATGCTCCAGAAATCAACATTGCAGAACAGAATTGAGTTCCTTGCGGCTAGTTTGCACAAATTAAAGCTACTCGTAATTGAAAAAGCGAAACAGCCTATATTCGGTTTCACGCTGAGATCGAAGTATTGGAAATGGAATATAGCCTTCTTTTATTAGTTTATACCTACTTGAATATAAGTAGCGCTTTTTAGAACGCGCAGTATTGCTAAGTCAAATGGTAAGCATTATTCAGAGGGTAAAACGTTTGTTTTGTTTTCGTTTATGTCGCTTGTCAATTTCGGTTTATTGTTTGTCTTGTTATTTATTACTTGCAGTGTTCATTTCTCCGTGTTTTTCCCTTTAATCCCATTTATTTTCGAGTAAATCAGTTGTTTTAAAAACTGTTAACTATTGTATAACTAATTATTACGATATAAAAAAGAAGGCGGCAAGGCGAAAGCTGTTTTAGAAGAGAAAAAACAAATGAATTTCAATATACTTTTACACATTAACAAAAACCACGAATTTGTATGCAGTTAAAGAAACAAGCAAAGTACTGGGCTATAACAAAGGGATTGTATGTTTAGTCCAAAAAGAAGAAGATCTTTCTGAGGATCTTTCGCCTACAGCTACGGAGAATACAATGGGAGTACAAATTATAAATTATGTTTGACGCAACAATTCAGCATTCAAAGTTAATAAAATGCCAAAACTGATGAAAATGCTCCTGCTCAGAATTGGAAAAATTATAATGAAATTTTATTTCGTTATTATTTTTTTAATGTACACGTACAGATTTAATTTTAAATATATGTCTCGCATGTCTTTAGATTCCGAAAGGAACTCGAAAAGAATGCTCAAACGTACGGCAACGCGTTCAGAAACAGTATGGAGAATGCATAAAGTTAGTTGTAATTTCAGAAGTCGAGGAGGATTGGCATTGCTGGTGTGTGATGTAGCGCGGCGAAAAGGCCAAGCGTAGACAGATCGGCCAACTGGTGTTCAACGCTTCGTTGGTATTTATTTTGGTCTGATCCTAGCTACCATATCTCATATGATTCATGTTTACCTTCTTTCATCGAAACCGTATTTTCATTCCATTCGATACAAACTTTCATATTTCTTAATTTTATTTTACTGGTAAGAAGTAATAAAAAAAAGTTATGAAAAATCTGTGTTACCTTAGATAATATATATGTATATACGTTGGAATTTTTATATATAGACATTCTACTGTGCTTTTGTAAATTGGTTAATAGTACCTACTTCCTCGGAATAAATGGTAATTTGCAAGCTCGTGAAAGATATTAGTGAGCTTTTCAACAACTTAATATAGGAGAGTAAACATTAAGGGAAATTTTATAAATATGGGCAACAAACTGTAAAAAGCCCTCTATGAACAGTTTATAATTACTCAAGTTTTGATATTATTATGTTAATAACACAACAACCAAGATCGCTGTCATTAGCATCATATATACCACTAAACTAATTTATAAGCTGGAGCACTATGGTGTTAGAGGAACAGCTCTGTCATGGCTTAAATCCTGCTTGAGTCATAGACAGCAGACCATTGAGATCAATTCTAATGGTGTTCGTGTTCATTCAAATCCCATTTATACTCGTAAGTAGTATCTTAGGGCCACTACTTTTTGTCATTTATTTTAATGGTGTTTATGCTGTCGATGGAGAACAGACCCATGTTGATAAACTACGCCGATGACACTTCTTTGGTAGTTGTGGGATCAACATTTGAGACAGTCATCGACAATGGTTCCAGGTAATTGACGTTACTTGAGCAATAGTTAATTTCTAATAGCTTAATTCCTAATCATAGTAAAATGTTATGCTCTTAAAAGCAAAAGAAATGAATTATCCTGAACCTTTGTCTTTCAATAACCATAATTATGATGTGCAACATTCAGCACATCTTTTGGGCCTTGATGCGGATGACTGTCTTAGGTGGAATAATCATATAGATTTAGTTTGTAAGAGAATTAGTGCTTTCTGTTATTGTATGTGATGTAGTCAGCGCTGATGTACTACGAGTGGTTTACTTTTCTGACTGCTATCCGCATTTAAAGTTTGGGGTCGTCTTTCAAGGAAGTAGTAGAGGAATTGATCATGTTTTCGTCAATAAAAAAAAATCTGCGTTTAATGTTACAGCCAATCTTGCAGAGGTTTAAAGAGTTTAAAGTTAACAGGTTTTTGACAATGTTAGCAATTTACATTTTTGAATGTTTAGTTTTTTATTTAAACATAAAGATTTGTTTGAGCATAATATTTTCCTTCACACTCACCATACTAGACACAAAATCAATTACTGCTACCCCAAACACAGAATACTGCTGACTGAAAGGAGTCTTGGTTATACAAGTTTAGTTTTTCAATAGTTTACCCCTCAAGAAAATGAGCAGCATTCATCCGTTCAAAAAATCAATTCACGAATTGTTATTAAACATCGAACCTTACAGCGTGGAAGAATTTCTATACTCGCGACTACTAATCAGATAAGTACATTCTTTTTCTTTTTCTTTGTTGATTTGTTTTGGTTAGCATTTAAATAAAGCCTTTTTTTGACGTTTGCCTTTGTAAAATTAGGAAGAAGCAATAAAACATTATTATTGTCATGATCTGGCATGGTTAAGCCGTTCTCAGCCAACCATAATTCAGGGGAAGTGATTAAATAACTCGTCTTCGCTATATCTGCTTCATGTCCTAAGTGTTCGTTTCTAATGTAACATTTTCCAACAAGTAGGTAGAGAATTAATTCTAAACATTATGTAGTGATAAGGGAAAACGTTTATGCCTACGAATAAATTAAATCAATTCTTTATATGCAAAACTACATGCAGTGTCACCTGTTATCGTCGTATCTGCTCTTATCATATACGCACCTTCACACATACATACATCGCGACTCTATGTAAAAGATAAGCACAGTCTGGATGTTCCTATCCCTATTCTCCGTTTCATATACTTCACATTTTCCGTTTCATATAATTACGCAGAAGCTTGAGAGGTACGGTGCATTAAATTAGACGCAGCAGATCGCACGGCTCCGTTCATATCCATGCGTACACTCGAAGCAGCACTCGGCGGTGAGCAGAAATCGCATCCTTAATAATAACGAATAACACAATTGTACCTTTTATTGGTATAATTCATACCTATCTATTTATTTATCTATCTACAGTGAGCGCTCGAAATTTTTTCCTTCCACCTCGATACATTTGCTCAAGCAACAATGTAAGAACTGTTCAGTACTCTCTTACCCTACTAATTGTTACATTGCGAATTCTTGCGTTGTGGTTAACTTCATATATAAATCACCTGCATTAACTCTTTTTATGTAATTCATTTTGCAAATAACTGCTTGGGTTCCAGATTTTGTATCAATAGTTAAGAACAGCAATAACTATAAATAGCTCTTTTAGTTTAGATATTAGATATACACCATTACACAAAAATGTTAAAGATACAGTGTGTCCACGGATTTGGTGCAAACTTATACAACAGTGAACGTTGATACATTTTTTAAACCATTTTATGTTTTAGTTTCTTTTATGCATATCTTTAGATACAAGATAATTTAATAATATTCTGGTTAACTAAAACAAATTATTTATTATAAATACAAGATTTTATGAAATATTTTCTATTGTATACAATTTTGAGTGCGATAAAAAACAACAAGTAACTTATTCAACCTAACTTCCACCTACTTCCACACACTTTTCGAAAGGGCGAAAACTACCGATCCATCTTTCAGAAAAGTGGTCGTCAAGCCAGTTTCTAATTAAATTAGTTGAATGCGCAGGGTATCCATCCTGCTGAAAGTAGACTGCATCTCTGTTAATATCCTCCAAGGATGGTAAAACAAAATTTTGTAACATATTCAAATAATTACGTTGATTTAAATTGTTTTCGAAAAAAAAAGAGGCCAATAATTTTATTGAATAAAATTCCACACCACACATTTACTTTCTTATAACGCTGGTTTTTCCGAATAATACGAAAAATTGATCCTCCATAACATTTTCTCCAACCCAAGTACTAAATTCTAATCTAAACGCATCGTCCCGTGGTTCCAGAGTATGAATAAATTTGGGTTTGAATGGGTGAATCTTGTTTTCCTTAAAGGCTTTTTACAGTAAGCTCTTGCTAACACCCAACTCCGCCGCTCTCTTAAGTAGTGATATTTTTTGGATTTTCTAATACAGATCCCATAGCTAGAACAGTTAATGCATCATCTTCATTGTATTGTTTCTGCGTTTTCTTCTTTCTAACAACAGAGCTAGTTTCATCAAATTTCTTAACAAGCTTTTTCAAAGAATTGATAGCATATTAATGCCGGGGAATTTAAGGTTAAATTTGTTGATTGCTGTTCGATCTGAAATATCACCAATTCCATTAACTGTTGATGAAATAAATTCGTTATTGCAATGTTAGCATAACTGTGATCTTCGTAAATGTCGTGTCACTTAAATTTCAAACAGGCTAATAATTAAATGTCAAGAGGATTTCAAGGCAATACGATTATCAACAATGATTTGAACTTAGTTACATTTTTGAAAGTAAGCAGACACGTTTTCAACATTTATATGCATACAGAAGGTGATCAGTGCATTTTAATATGTTTTTTGGTGGTTTTAGGGCAAGCAAAAACTTTCGTAAAGAATAATTTTTTTTCATAAAATGTAGAATAAAAAAGTTTTTCTCCTTGTGCACCAAATCCGCGGACACAGTGTATAAGTAAGATTATTTAGATTCAAGCAATGAATCGACAAAAAATCATTGATCTCGTCAGGTTGTTGTGGACTCTTTGTTCGCATTCAAATCTTGAAATTTATTCCAAAGTTTTTTGTTATTTGATAAGAGATTTATAATACTCCCATGCTACGTCTAGTTGACTTGAAACGCTTCCGCTCTCAAAAACTTCTCAGTTTTGTCTCTCAGACTAGACTACAATTTAATAGTATCCGTTGATTCATTTGACTATAATGACGTATAACTTAGTAAATTGGTTTGCTCATTGTTTTACGAAGATAAACAGAACGGAATGTCAAATCATGGTCCGCTGAACGGAAGTTAGCCTGCTGTATCTGTTATATATGATCAGGCATAGTTATTATATAAAGACGGGGATTCTTCCAGCGAGTTCTTAAAAACACTGCAAGTAATCGAATTATAAACAAACAATATGACATCCATACTGTAGATGAAGAAAGTGTAAAAAATAATCATATATAGTTCTATTTAAAATAAAGCGGGCCTCTTCTTCACTACTTATTTTTATACGATATTTTATGATGTGTAATTCGAAAATTCTGCCCTACTACCACTTGCAGTTAGGACACCTGTATGTAAGAGGAAATATTTGTTACGATTTTGAACTTTAAATTGGCACAAACAATGCAAATTCTTCTTCTGTTCTTCCTTTTCGCCACTTTATCTTACGTCCGCTGTAATACTATTACTGTCTTTGCACTCGGTTGTACAAACAATTAATTATTCATACGTCTGGAAACCATTTACATTACTATACATATCTACGCTTGTATTTTAATATCCCGGGACAGACATACTAACGACGATAAATAAGGAGTTTATTTCCTCTGCCGTTCTTTTTTTCACGTTCCGTAAAGTGACACTAATTAGTGTTTAGAGGGAAGCCAAAAACGTTCTACGATTTGTAGAAACGTCGTACAAAAAATGGCAGTTAAATTGGTGTTGTAGATTTCAAAGAAATGCGGTCGGCTCGTCGACTTAAGAAGTTTGACAGCGAAGAGGTCTGTTTGTCGAGTGTTAGTTGCACCACACGTTAAAGATTTTGTCGATTGTTTCGGTTGCATAGAGTATGGCCTGCTCGATTTTTACGGTTTAATGCGTACACGGCTCGAATTACGTCTATACGTGGGTTTTGTATAACTTTTTCTTTTAAACGAATGTTGTTCAAATTGAAAAAAAGATAACAGCAATATTCTTCCGTTATGTTTTTGAGTATGTTATTAAATAATTCCCAAATAAATACATTTACCGTAAAAAGTTGTTGGTATTTTGTTTATTAGGTTGATAAATCATCCAAATTAATGTATTGACCACTACACGGTCGAATATATGGATAAAATAACAATATAATATAGTAAAATATGTGATTTCATGTTAAATCTAACTAGAATTTTTGTTAATCAATTAACGTGTATTGTGCGAAGTGTGCCGATACTTTTGTGTTGTTTTTTTGTGAAATTCAGTTTTATTTCTCGACATAGTGTCCTTGTAGGTGTAGACACTTTTCACAGCAATACTTCCATTTCTTTAATTCATCTAAACAATTCTTCTGTAAAATAGGCGTTTATAGATGTGAAGGCATTTCATTTGATCACTCAAATGTGAGACAGTGCGTTGTCTTGGTGGAACAAAATTCCCTTTTTCTTCCAATGCCGCCGTTTCATCGTACTTTTTGCTTTTAGTTTGTCAAGTAACGATGTGTGGTATACCCCCAGTATTGTTTTTCCGTTTTCGAAATAGTCGACCAACTCCATAACTATCCCAAAAAACAGTCGCCATCAGTTTCCTGGTCGATAGAATAGTCCTAACTTTTTTCGGAACCGATTCACTCTTCGCAGTCCGCTGTTTCGACTGTGCCTGTGCTTTGCCTCAATTAGCGTAAAAATTCTGACTTATTACGCTTAAACTGCTTTAACAAGCTCTAAAAATGTTCAGATCTTCAATCAATATACGACAAGAACATTTTTTCGAGTTGTCCACAGACTCTGTTACCTCTCCAATCTTAATTTGACGGTCATACAGTCTGAACAATCTAACTGGCCAAAATTATTTGAGCTTTCAAATGAAGTCATGTTGGGCAGATAATTGTATTTGGGTGTCTTTCAACATAATGAAAATACGCAACATTTTATAAAATATCTTATAAGGATATAATAATTTTCTTAGAAAATAATGACTTGATAATAATACACATAATTATTAATGTGAAGAAGCGTCTTTTTCATCTGGGAAGGTGCTTTCTTCATCCGACATTCCGATACCATATCTTTTTCGTCCGAATCTACTTGGCCTTCTACTTCGTCTAAATTTATGAGAGCACTTGGTGGTATGTCTAAAACAAGCAACATATCTAAAGTTTTCTTAGGATATGCTTCATTCCAGTGAAAAGAGCATTCAAAGTAAGGTAGTATGGGTAGTATAGCATACTCTGCAATGACGGGTCCATGGATTGAAACCTTATGCAATGCATAGATTTTCCGGTGTTCATGTCGCAAACTTGTTTATGTAAATTTTGTGACCGCTGAAATTAATTGAATGTCTTTCTGCTTCCAGCTGTGAATCCATGAAAAAACTCCTGCTGGCATTATTAGTGTTTCCAAACCCAGCCTTGGCAACGTCTAAAATCGGACCATGCCTTTGTCGGAATTCGAGTTGTGGATTTGTTCTAGTTTCATATGCAACTCTTTTGTCGTTCTCGTTCCTCACTTTTGCCACTTTTTTAGAGGCAATTTGTAGGCTAAATGGAGTAGACCTTCGAAGAATCTTATTCTTGCATGCTAGACTGATAATCTAAATCTCAAAGAGTCTTCAGATATGTTTTTATTTTTGCTTAAGTAATTCAATTCTTTTGCTGTTGCATCACAATATAGCACCTCATTATTGATTTGGTCAAAGTTGCAGCATTATATATTTTGGTACCAACCATTGTAAAAGTCATATGGTGTATACTCTATCTACCAATTTTACTTTCGGGTGCTGCAGTATCTTCGATATAATTGATTTTTTTATTGGTAATGCTTCGTCTCTTTGATAAAATGTACTCCTACACTATTCTAATCTTCATTAATAATGACTTTTGGCTAGGCAGATTGCGCAAATACTACATTGTGGGTCGCCTAGTACCATTCGATGAACTTTTTCGATGTTATCAGTAGTGGTTGCAGTTCTTTGTCGTCTCGAATGTTCATCGTCAATCAATCTAAAACGTTCAAATTCGTCTGCTCAAAATTTCACTAGTAAATGATGGCGCAGAGTCTCCGTAAACAGCGTTTCTCTTGGCTTTAATTTGCGTATTACCTTTCAAATATGACGTTTCGATGTTCGATTTTTTCCATTTTTACAGAAGCATCGACTGACACAAACGACGGTTAAACAATAACTGAATGTTCAATTGTTGAAATTTTCAAAGGTATTTTTCAACGAGTAACGTCATCTTCGCACTGAGGCTTGAAACTGTTCAGACTACTCTCGTATGTTGTACGTAGAAAATAGATGATTGTTATTGATATGTAAACTAAACTCTTCTTAGAAGGGGACACCAGTAAGCGGAAAATTCATATTTCGGTGAAACTCTGGACGCTGAAAAGGTTCCTGCATATAAGAACAATACAATGTTTGAGGTGCATAGTCTACAGGATTATACGAGTTAGTTTTGGAAAAAATATCTGGAAATACCCTCGATAATTTCGTATAAATATAATTTATAAAATTAAAACAGTGTTGTCATAAAAAAGGAAAAAACCTTTTCGTATTTTAGTATATCTATGTTACTTATCCGGATTGAATAATTAATAAGTAAATCATCATCGAAATCATTAATTTTTTAATAATGAAAATAGTACAATATCGATGATTTTTGTTGTATTTTTTGAAGTAGGGTCAAACGGATTTGACCATACAAAATGAACTTGTCGAGCTGAACGGACATAACCGGCGAAGTTGGTGGGTCGGATTGGTAAACGTGGCGAGCCGAGCTGACAAATGTGTCGGTCCGGGCTAATAAATGTCGAGGGCTATAAAAAACTCAAAATGCCCAGCTCTAATGCATGTATATCGACAATTCTAGTTTGTGCTTTTTTTTTATTGTAGCCAATAAACGATATTATGTAAACTACAGCTACTGCTTCAATTATATATCGTAGATTAGAATATGCGCTTTAAACATTACTAACTGTAAAAATTAAACTGACTCTTTCGTGGTTTTTTGTGGTGTCTTTTAATTTCCAAAGGATTAATTATACACTATCGCTTTGTAAGTAATGGAAGAAAGCCCTTCATAAACCTATTTCTGTAACCAAGAAAAAAAATCATTTTTGCATGCAGTATGTAGTTACTAACGCTTCGTACCAACGCAATATTATTAAGCCGACACTGACCTAGTCAAATTAACCAATGTTGTTTAAAGAATATATTATGAAATGTAATCCTCCAAAATGTAACTTGTGTTATGTAGCAATATTGTATCTACTTTGCATTTTATATTGTGTAACAGTTCATATTACAATATACGTCCAATATTTCGGATATGATGCCAATATTGGGAAAAACAATTCTTGGAAATGATAATTGTGCAATTATAAATTTTCCAATGAATTTCCGTATTTTCACAGTAAGTAAGAATCATTATTTGCGCAAATTTATTTAGCAGTAATTTGTTTAAATACAAAAAAAAACGGAATTAGTTTTTCGTGTGATCCCTTCTTATTCATCTTCTCAACTTTTGACTATTATTTATTGGATAAAACAGTATATTTCATGTACTGGTCGGTTATTTATAAATAGACATATAGGTATATACTTTAAAATAGGGATTTGAAATTGATCTGTGCCATATTAATTAATTTTATGCAACAAGTGGAATAAATAAGCGTGGGGCACCGTCACGAACCGATTTAAATGCATCCAGTCGAGGTGACCTTCATATAACCCGTGTCGTCTTATCAATTAAACGACTTTCTGTTTTGATTACGATTGAGAGCGAGATTTCACACTTTACCGTGTGTGCAACATGCAGAATGCATGTGATATACGAGACGATGCATTTTTTTAAACGAAGGTTACTTAAAAACAAAGTTAAAACAACATTTTGTAGATATGTATATGTTGTCTCATTCGATAATCGAAATATACAATTGCAGCAGACAGCCGTAAAAGGTTACCGTGAATTTGCGTGAAACGTTTAGTAACTCGCTAGTTTTATATACCTAACCCTTAATAAACTCTATAGTTGGCAATTTTTTGAAATAAAAAAGAAATCTCAATATATTTTGTTAGCTTTAAATTGAATAGTCGTCTTTCTTAGGATTTACTGAAAATTTTGTAATTTATACTGCGTTAATAAAATTCATGCTTTCACTGGGGCGTCTTAATATGTTCACCTGTAGCATTCGCTGTGCAGTAGGGGAAATCGCGAAAACCTCAATTTGTGGTTTGTCACCTTTGGAGTTCGAACCAGGAACCCCGTGATTGATAGTCAAGCCCGCTAAGTGCTGCGCTACCAGTCCCTTTTTTTTTAACTTACTTTAACTTTGTAGCAGCGTACAAAAGATATCGCTAAATACAAAGTCCATTAACAATTTCTGAATTGATACCGTTCTAGAATTGGCTTCCTTCATTTTTGTCCATTAATGGAACTTTTTTCATGATCACAATAAGTGAAAATTAAATATGGTTCAAGCAAGAGTACTACTTAATCTTGAGTTAACCATAATCTTGCAAAATAACAAACACTTATTTGGTTTTAATTTATTCATCTGATACGATTTTCTAATAATGTAATAAATCCGTTTAAAGTTGGTTTTTATAAAATTGAACACGCTAAGCACTAAGTTTGTATTAAGCTAGTAAATAAAAATAGAGAAAAATGTCAGCCAAAACATTGAATGAAGAATGTGATATAAGTTGCAACATGTATCTGTCTCTAAAATATGGAACAAATTAATTATTTCTTGAACTAAACATTGGAAGTATTTTTAGTTTCAGTTATATTCCCTTTCTATTGTGTATTTTAATTTGTTATTAAAGTTATTCCAGATATTGAGTGTGTGATCAATTTTGTCACTAGATAAGGAGACAAGTAGGTCATCGACATACTGAAAAATGAAGGGAAGGTGGAAGTCAATGCTTTCTTCGACATAATACAATTAACAATTCATAACAGTTTCAGTTATGGAGGGGTTGATAGCCCCTGTCATATTGAAGAACTGGAAATTTGAGAATAAAAAATGACTCAAAAAGAAAATGTAACATTTCAATAAGCAGAGGGCGAGGTGTATTGAAAATTTCCGCAATCAAGTGAAAGTTACTGAATTCTAAGGGATATTGGTAAAAATAGTATAAAACCAGTGTAAAACCGGTGAGTGGGCTGTGAAAATTGAAAACTGTCTTTGTTATAGGCAATAGATTTAGTAATAGTATAACAAGCTACCAACATTCAGCATGCGTAGACATGCGTTTCGCTGTACTACGGCTTATCAGTACACCTTTGTGGAAGATGGTAGCGTAATCGAAGTTGTCGTGTATATTATACGGAGATTGAACTAACGTGAGCGTATGAGAACATCTAATCCAAGATACTCTAATATGGGAAGACGCTTACGTGAGGCTGTTGATCGGCTATTATTTATAATAATAATAACCTAGTGACTAGTGCTACCTTAAGCCCATTTGATATGACATTTTTTATGACAAATTTGTTGTCAAATGAGAGAGAATCTTCACGAAAACCAATAAACACATAGGATCGTAATTTGTTCTTGTCAGTTTATATCAAATTTGATCATTATATCAAACGGGGTTTACGCAAGAAAGAGAGTGTAGTTATTTCAATCTGATATCACTTTGATCTGTGACTCCGTACCGAAAATGTTAAAAATTAATATCTGTGGATAAAGTCGGAATGTTATTTTTCGATTTTTAACAGAACAGATAATAGTGTAAAGGGGAAAACTAAACTCTCCTTTTTACCGGTTTAATGTTTGAAATAATATCTGCATATCGATTTCGAGAAGAATCTTTCTATATACATTACATATAAAAGCATACACATCTCGTCAACATGTGCATGCATTTGTGATAGAGACTATATACTTACATATATACGATTCGAATAGGACAACAGGAGAAATTATTATCGCAGTTCGCCCGGCTTAAGGTTGCGGGTTATCTCGCAGGTCAATGGAAAGAAAACTGACATTCAACGACGAACCGTACACATTTCAACTTCAAGGCTCACTGATTCCCAATAGTCTGTGCATGATTTAATTTCAAACATTTACGAATAATAAATAAATAAATAAATACTACACGCTTACTGGAGATGTTGGTCGAATGTGCTTTGATATTGATGTACTTACACCTACATACATGCGCTAGAATAAAGTTTCTTACTTATTATTATAGAAATTAAATAAATAAATAATTAAACCTAAAAATATGCATTATAAAAAGGCGTGATGTTAAGTAATAAAAGAAAAAGATATAAAAACTGTTTTAATTATTTTATTAATTATCGTAAGTTTTTTCTAATTAAATTCTAAACTCTCGAGTTATATAGTAAAGGAAATAACATACTTGAAGTTCAAATTTTTGTAATTTTGAAAAAATTGCCCAAAAAATTGTTCTAAATAGTCTAACAATAATTCAATTTTTTAAAACACTATGACGGGAATATGACGGAATTTAGACTACCAATATCTTAGTAATCTTTAGGTTTAGATTTTTATAAAAAGAACTAAAATAATATACAAGGCTTTCTAACAAAAAATATGCCATATTAACTAACGCAATATTATAAACGTTTCGTTAACAATTCGGAAATGCAACGATGTATAGCATGTTCCATTTAATTTTTGGAACTATGAACTTATGAGTACGTTTTAATATAATTTTAAATCATGCCCTAAATCGGACCTCATAAGAAAATATAATTTTACATTCGTTCATACTCTCTAAACACAATCGAGTTTTTTTACTTTTGTCTATGTAGCACAACTTATTATTTTTTTCTTGTTTAGAAACCGATAGCAGTCAAAAGGACGCAATTCCGTAGAAAAAAGATGTCACGATTCAACAGAAAGTTTTGCCATCTAAATCAGACACGTAATTCTTGTACACTTTTTGATCCTGAATCCAAATCCAGCCGCAGAATTGCTCGAGCACGTCAAAATTTCAAGATATCTGAAATATAAAGTACAGTTTGCTTTCTTCTGCTTATATGCATTTAGTAGCATCCTTTTCCTTCAAAATTCAATTTAAATCTATAGCATTTCGTAAGCATCTGGTCAAAATTAAAGCTTTATTTTTGGCACCTATAAGTTTTATTTGATGAGTTTCTCCAAAATGTTTTCCTACGGAGATATTTTAATTGTTTTAACTGATTAGTGATCGGTGACCCCGAAAATCCCCGAGTAACATTTCTTAAGCGATATTAGGCTATAATGCATAACCTTTTCGAAGCACTATAGATTGAACTTGGTGTATCTCGAGAAGAAAAAGCAGACTGAAGCAAATGAAAACGTATTTTGAAGAGAAAGAATGTAACAAAAATAACCTAATTATATAAATGTCAGTTATAAAGCCAATTTCTTTGTGATACATCCTTAATACGATTCTTTTGAAATGGAGCAATATATCTTTTTATAATTGCCGGATGTTTTAACGATTATTTTAAATAATCTTTACCTAATTAAATATAATTTACGTCCTGCATCTTTATATTAATCATTTGGACGTAACTTGGTAGCTATGTTTACGTTTTTAAAAGTCTAGTGCCTTATTTGTTCGACAGAAAAGCCATTCCATAATGGAATGACAAGAACAGCAGCACCTTTAGTGTTCCATCCATTTAGCGAGTAAATATTTACTGTTTTAACATCAGATTATTGGTTTAGGGCTTGACGCGAATGTGGCCTTAATAGATTACATAGATTTTTTTGGTAAATTACGCTTTAAAATTTAGAACCATATGTTAGTAGATGGGCTTTTTTAAATTATTGTAATAATATTGATATAAAGCATAAAAGGCGTAAGTTATCCATGTGTATTTGTATATATTTATTAGAAGTAAGTAAGTATTCTTACAACTTATAACCTTCCGAGAACATTTACTATTCAAACAGAATCTTCCTTAAAAATATTTTGCACAATGCTAATATTTAATCGAATAACAAATCTATTTCCTATCGTTTACGAGGGTAGCGTCTTAAGTTTTCACAAACGACCACTAGGTAGCACTATTGATATTTTACATTACAATGTTCATAAAATTTTACATTTGTTTGAAGCCGTGGCAGTATAGAAATCGGCCGAGTAATTTGTTTGCAGTGAGCGTTTAAAAAAAGAAATTCTGCGTGAAGATTTTTCTTGCATGATTTTTTTGTGAATTTAGTAAAAGCCTAACACAACAACAATATTCCGAATCGCTTCGCTTAATTTTTGATAATGAACCATCATCAGAAAAAATTGTTTTTGCAAAATTTCGTTGTAATCGTGTTTTCGTCAGCGATGAAAATCGGTGGTTGTTCCAAAAAACATCGATGCTGTGCGCAACATGATAGCTAGATCTGTTCCCAACGGATTCCACATAATTTGACCCAAGCACAAAAAAGACTCGCTTCAATTGGGAAGAAGAATGCTCGATCGGACTTCAAAATTTGTGTACAACATCGTAACAGATGACGAAATTTAAATATATATATATAGGTGGAAGCTAACCAATAATCAACTGTTTGGGTGTTCTCAGATGAACCGAATCCAACAAAAGTTGTTCTTCTACAAAGACTTCCAGGAAAATGATTGTTTCCTTCGTTGTACTATACATGTCGCAAGCAATGTGTTCGAGGATTGAAGAACACTTAATGCTAAATGGCATGTAACAACTTGTTTCGAATTAATATCTGATTGCCAGCATTTATCGCCTAACCACTTATTTTTGTTCCCACATGTCAAACAAAACACGGGTGGACAACGATTTCTATCATCTCGAGAAGCTGTTGAAGTCTTCAAAAACCATCTTCACCACCTTCAGAGCGGAGAAAACGTTTCCAGAATTGATTCGAATGCATCCAAAAGTCTATAAATTTTAATGGCGAGTATTTTGGAAAGCAATGAAACGATTTGTACCAAAAGGTGTGTTTTCTTTCATTATTTTTATAAGAACTTAAAAGGTACAAACTTTAATTATTTTATTGGCATGCTTGTGCCAATTGAGTACGTCTATTCATGTTTTTGTTTATTTTCATGTTTTATAGTGGCAAATTAAACTAAATAAGGTTTGTGCTCAGGAACTGATTTGGCCATAGAAATTGCATTATTTTTTTTTAATTTAATCTTCAGATATATGTAACTTCGCACAGTGATCCTATAGAGTTGGCGACAAAAGCATCCACAAAATATAACATTTGCTTAAATATGAATTTTACCATTCATTTATTTATTTTACTTTTTAAAATAGTGCGATAATAATAAAGCTCTTGCCATTAATTAGTAGACATTTTAGCCAATAACTTGCAATATTTAAAAGTTTAACAGTCTAAACTTTGATCGTAAACGTCAATTCAATACATATTGTTCAGCTACGCCCACGATGCCTCTCACAAAATTAACGGTACAAAACGTAGATGGACCGTACAAATCTTTTACAAATATTTGTTTATTTGGCTACCTACAATGTGTACGTTCTCTGAGATAAATTATGTATTTGCTTTACATTAACTTCTTAAACAACAGCACCAGGAGCCGTTGGCTTCCTTGTTTTGAAACATCGATTGGTGTGTAGTGCTTGAGTTGTGGTACTTACAAAGAACACGAGACCACGTAATGCATTTGCCTTGAAGTACAAAGGTACATATCTGCTACCTGCTTCTTGTGAGTTTGTTTACAATCGGTAATGTGCTGAATATTGCTAGAGCGACAGTTCGTGCGCAAATATTAGTCCACGCTCTTGTATTTTATAAATTTTAAAAATTGTGGTGTACTCGTCCCATTAAGTAATGTTTCTGACATAAGTTAATTCATTTGGTGGCGAATCCATAAACAAAGTTTTTCAACTATTTTCTTCAATTATTCTCTTTCTACTGAATTTATGTTGGACCGAATCTTTTTCTCATAATTGATTTTGTTCTACTTAGTTGATCAAAAATAATGCGGCCGGTTTCGCGTTTGTTTTTGATCAATTATAAGAATTTTTGCAAGAAAAAGGATCTTTCATAATCAAACCTCGGTGTGAGGTATTCATATCAAAGGGTATATGATGTGATTATTTAACTGTAAATACATCGAAAACGGAATACGTAATAAGTACAAATATCCCTGAAAACTGTAATTGTAATACATGAAATTCTATATTCTTAAGTATTGAACAATATTTCACGGGCAATGCTGTAAATATTGATGCAATATTCATCAAACGTCTTCTGGTAATATAATTGGGCATGTCTTGTTTGAAAAATACTTCAAAAATTTCAGCTATGTTGGACGCTCGGTTGTTGTTTAATAGTCATTTGTCTTTTTTGAGGTTTGTGTTTCTATATAAACTCAAAAAAAAACGAATATCCATCCGTCATTAAATTCTTGAATTTGAAACACAATATGCCTGCCCAAATTAAAGCCAAAATGGAGGCTGTTTACAGCAACCCTGTGAGCACAGTAAAATTTTGGGCAGTTGCGTTGTACCAGCTGGATTGACGATGAACGTTCGGGACGGCCGAAAATTGTAACCACTACATTGGAAAACTGTGCATGTGCTTTTTAGATATTTCAAAACCTTTCCAACAAATAGAACTGATATACCGGCTAAATGAACAGAAATGAACATAAATGAATATAAATAAGGAAATCATTACTAGTACCTCAAATTTATACACAGAAACTATAAACTGTATTGTAACAAATAGACTATCCCGAAGACTTACTTACATGAACTTCTGGTATAAGACAAGAACATTAAGTCCTTACCTGTATACCATTATAATGGATGAAATTATTAAAGGATGCAATAAAAGAATAAAGACCGATATATGAAAATATATATTGGAAAATTTTGAAAACTTGGCAGAACACTGGCCGACATGTGCTATGGAACTAAAATATTTTTAGAAAAATACCCTGTGTTACATTTTTGAATTCCTATCTCAATGTTAAGGTTTGTTTGATAAAATAACTATGTCGCCATTTCTAACCATATCTGAATTTTTTTTTTTAATTTTTGACTGATGGACGAGTGCATGTGCAGTTTTATGACTGTGAAAGTGTTTAACTTGGTGAAATTTGGCAGAACTGTTTACCGTATAGGGCAGTGTTAGAATCCGAATAAATTTTTCAAAAATATACAGCGTATTCATACAAATAAAAAAAAAATAAATATACAACTACTTATTTTTTTATCGAATTGTGAAAATGTGTATTTTAACAGAATTTTGCTCCAAAAAAGCAATGAAAATGTAGCTTATGGAGTCTTTTAAAATGTCGCCTTACGTTGAAGATATCCAAATTTGTTATGACCATTAGGAAACAACCAAGTATTAATGAACCGTTGAATTTTTCCGTTCTAAATACGTGGGTGATTTGAATTTGCTTCAGTAATGAAAATTGTACGTGTTTGGCATCCTATTTTCTGTAAATTTAGCTTCATTAGTCTAAATAATATTGTCAAAAATTAATTCGTGCTCTTGAGACCATATTAAAATAAATTTCTACAAGGGTATGCCACAATACACGTTTCGAAATCTTGAGAAATATCAATTTTAGATGAATGAATGAATATAACATTTTTGTTGTGTTTTTATGAAAGTAGTATAATAAGAAAAAATAAGTAGTTGTATTAAAAAAAATATTTTGACGCTTTTTCCATCTGAAAAAGCGTCAAAATTGTCTAATGTTTTCGAAAAATTCATCCAGATTCTGATACCCTATACGGTCAGCAGTTCTGCAAATTTCAATCAGCAACAATCTTAAAATTGAATTAGGAATTCAAAAATGTATTAGTATATAGGCAGCAGAAGATGGGAAGACCGAAATAGAAATAGAAGAAAGTTTAAAAGCCAACACCAGATTATATTACTCGTTAATTAAACAAATATTTCACAAAAAAGAACTGAAAGCAAATACTACAAAACCATAGGAAGTGATTCAGATGAGTGGAAAAAATTCCGATCTTTAATCTTCCACCCTTATTGACATACGATTCGGAAATGTATGAATTAAACGAACGGTAAAGATGAAGAAGTACGATCAAAATAAGAATTGCAGGATTAGGTCTGGAAGACAGAACATTGAGCAAAGAAGCACCGAGATAGTTTGGTCACATATGCAAAATGCCTAACACGAGACTAACCAAGAAAGTGCGGAAAACAGGAAAAACTAAAATGAACACGAATAGTAGGCTAGGAATGAAATGGAACGATGAGATTGGCAGATATCTGAGGGAAAAGGAACTGGAGCGGAGAGAAGCCGAAATTTTAGCAAGAGATACAAGCAAATGGAGAAATAAAATAAAAAAATACAAAAACACTAGTAATTAGCCGGTGCACGAGTATCGATTTCGATGCACTTTTTTATCTAAACATAAGAGGGTTATCAAAAAAAGGTTTCTTGGAACTAAAGATTGATGGTTTTGGTTTTTTCATGACTTAATTTCCAAGAGGCGCTGTTAATTTTTGATTTCGAGTGAAGACAGTCACAGAGTGTAGTAAACATGAGAATCATGCTAATATTGTTTTTCTTGTTCTTTCTTCTTGTATATAATTTGAATTATATATAATTCAAATTAATTTATAGAGAAACAGGAAAATATGTCAGACTTTATAGGTATTGAATGCGCAATCTCTTAATTGACGTTTAAGTACTTTAGTAAAATTCCTGGAAGCAACGTAACTTATCTGTAGAAATACCATTTCCGATATTTTATTATCTATAATGCTAGTTTTTAGGAAGCTCTCTATATTATGGATGGATTATTTAATAAATTCATTAAACTTGAATCGATTTGTTTTTTTAAAGAAATGTTCGGATGGGTCAATTTTATTTTTTTTTTAAATAAACATTTTTGCATCAAATTTTCCCCACTGTTGGATTAAACGTAATTACATCATCGACAATCTTTTTAAATTATAACTTCGGATTTTTTTATTTTGATGGATCATTTAATGGTCTAAATGGCTTCATCATTTTGATACCCCACATAAGAAATTTTTCGAATAAAAGTCATTTAAGGAGTGAAAATAATAAAATAAATTTTATTAATAATAAAAAGCAAAGATAAAGCCTGTTATTCCAGAAATAGAGTAGCTGTTTCCTTTGAATTGAACATTTGAAATGCTATCCACTGCACATAGTAAAAAGATAACAGATCAAACAAACATACTAAACAATCACTTTTATACACCCTCATATGTCAAATACTCTAAAAGAGATTTGAAAGTTAACTAAGGATAGATCATTAAGTGAAACTGAGCCCATAGAAATTCCAATTCTTGCTACATCCGACGTTAAAACCAGAACTGACTAGAAGAAGCTGCGACAGTGAGTAAAATCGAGAGAAAACTAAGCATGTCAAAATACACGGTGTATCTCGATCAATTACAGCAGACAATGAATTTGTCACGGCGATCGGTACTACGTTGAAAACAAAAACATACCATCCTTACAAAATACGACTGTTAAAAACAATAAAAGTGAGCTTAATCGGCGAATGTAATTTTGTAATATACCTAATACACGCTTCATTCACGAAATCCTCTTTTCGGATAAAATCTCATTTTGACTAAATGGAACAATAAATCGACTGAATTGTAGGTATTGGAATAGAGCCTCGTAAAGTTAATGCGTAGGCAGGGGCAGTTGACAATAGATGGTCTTTTCTTCTTTGATGAAATTCTTACGGGGCAGCGATATCTAGATTTTTTGAGGAATGCACTTATACCTTCCCTTGCAGAAAATTTTCCAAATGAAGATGATCTTGACTTATCAAATGGCGACAAGATGGTGCACCTTCCCACTTTTCACGTCCTGTTTGCGAGTTTTTAAACCATTGCTTTCATAAGAGGTGGATCAGTAGGTCAACAAAGTGACCCGCCAGATCTCCTGATCTTACGCCTCTTGATTTTTTCTTATGGAGAAATTTAAAACAAAAAATCTCATAGACTGAAAAAATCAGAAATGTTGAATTAATCCTGATATTATTCGCAATGTACAAAATTAATCTGTTCATATATGTATTTGTTGTCAAGAGGGCGGTGGATGCTATTTCAAACATTTGACTCCAAGGAAACAATCGTTTTATTCCTTGAATAACAATATATACTTTTGCTTTTTGTTATTAATAACATTTATGTTTTCCACTTTTATTCGAAAAATTTCTTATGTGGGTATTAAAATTTTGATGGCACCCTTTATTTATTATTTATATTATTTATAACAATTATTTATCAAAGTAAAAGAAAAAAATCGGCAGTTGTCTTTTAAAAAAATTGTCTATGACGTCATTAGGTACTTGGAAACCAGAAGTGGGGGAAACTTAAATTTGATACATTTCTTCGAAAAACAAATTGCTCCGAATTTGATAAATTTATGCGATAATTTTGCCGCGCAGTGTGTACCTATGCGATAACAATATATGTTTTTATTAGGTTACTTCTCCGTGTCTGTAGGGCGCAGATTCGTAAAGATACTTACCGGTATCCATTGTAGTTTCTGAAAACATAAATCGCCCGCCAAAACTTGTAGATAGTCACAATTTAACGCTGAATAAATAAGCGTCGACTGGCCGTCTTCTCTAATTCATACACAAACTTTAATGATTCATATTTTGTTTTTGAACGCACAATTAGCGAAATAGAAGGCGCATCCAGAGTTCTCCCTCAGTACACTACTACCGAGCGTTCATTCGGAACCGTGTCCTTCCTGCACCGGCTCACTTCATTTACTTCACTCGAGTCGGCGAAAAGGTGTTTTTTATCCTGATAGTAGTTCTCACGATATTCGTTTAGCACGGTTCTCGCGATAAACGATTCTCTCGCATTACGTAATACATTCGTTCCGGACTGGTAACGACCGGACTGGACGTTTCGAGTACTCCGCTTGACTGAACGCACGAAATCTCTCAGTCGATTCTTGAGAATGATAAATCTCGGAAACCATTTGAGTGGAAAGTTCGGAGCGCGTAAAAGTTATATGCGACGTGTAAAATCTACGCTGGCCACGCCTTGCGCCTATAAAATGGCCGTGGACGGACGCCTACGAACTGAGGAAGGCGGTCGTTGGCGATTAACCATCGCTATTGGTTACGTTTGAGAGATTTCCCAGTGACTCCTTCCACAAGTTAGGTCTTGTAAGAAGGATTTACTCCTTCTGTTCGTCTTTGGTCTTTTTTCCGCTGGCAATTTTAAAGGCCACACATTAATTGTAAAATATTTCTACCTTAAAGAATAAAAATAATCTGCCAAATGCATATCTATAGCACAGGAACAGCTGTTAGACTGCTTGCGCACGACTAGCAAAACTGGCAATGGTGGTAAGTAAATACGTAAGAATGTACGAGATTTTGTGCACGGGGAACTTACAGACGATGTAGTCGCTCGTTATAATTTCGACGAGGAATATACGACTGATGGTCGGCCCAGAGCGAGGTATTTTGTTTTAGAAGTTAGGCAACGTTATTTTTTTAGGTAAAATGGATTCTAGAGTGTTTGTTTAGTATTTTGGCGTTAATTTAAAGTATTTGATGGTAAATAACTCCATTAAAACATTAATAACAAAATTAGATAAATTGAAAAAATCTAATTTTCCCCTTCTTCATCACTACTTAAATCGTTGGTCTCCAGTTCAGTGCCATAGGGCTCAGCAGACAAGTAAAAAGGAAAAATATGTTACTTTCCTTTTTGGAGTGTTCCTCATGCTAGTAGGTAGAGGATCAGATATTGCCAAAATCGATTTAAAACGCGTCAGCTGTACGCGAAAATTTTCGAGAATAACTTAATGTACAGCGTGTCCACGGATTTGGTGCAAACTTATACAACAGTGAACGTTGTTACATTTTTTAAACCATTTTATGTTTTAGTTTTTTTTATACATGTATTTAGATGTAAAACAATTTAATAAAATTCTGGTTAACTAAAATAAATTCTTTATTACAAATACAAGATTTTATGAAATATTTTTTACTGTATATAAATTCGAATGTGATAAAAAACAACAAATAATTTATTCAACGTAACCTCCACCTACTTCCACACACTTTTCGATCCTATACTTAAATTCTCTGTAAACGTTCCTAAATGTTCTTACATCAATCTCACTAATTACTGTTTGTATTTTATCTTTTAATGCTCCCAAATTCGTATCGTAATTATTATTTTCGTACACTCATTGTTTAACGTGTCCATAAAAATCAAAATCCATCGGCGTTAAATCGGGCGAGAGAGCTGGCCTATGAATAGGTCTAAAACGACCGATCCATCTTTCAGGAAAGTGGTCGTCAAGCCAGTTTCTAATTAAATTAGTTGAATGCGCAGGCCATCCATCCTGCTGAAAGAACACTGCATCTCTGTTAATATCCTGTAACGATGGTAAAACAAAATTTTGTAACATATCCAAATAATTATGTTGATTTAAATTGTTTTCGAAAAAAAGGTGCCAATAATTTTATTGAATACAATTCCACACCACACAATACGAAAATTTGTTTTCTCTTCTGCCTATTATCTGCAATTTTGGGATGACACATTAGTGGTAAAAGTAGCTTCATCCGAAAACGAAATTTTATGATGAAAAAAATTGATCCACCATAACATTTTCTCCAACCCAAGTACTACATTCTAATCTAAACGTATCGTTTCTTTGTAACAACAGAGCCAGTTTCATCCAAATTCTTAACAACCTTTTTCAAATGCCGGGGAATTTAGCGTTAAATTTGTTGATCGCTGTACGATATGAAATATCATCAATTCCATAACACTTAATCAAATCGCTTCTGCCACTTCTTTTGAAAACCGGCCAATTGGAAGGAAAACTTTGAAAATGACTTCTGATCTGTAGCGAAGTATTTTGTGTATGGTGGGTGACATTGGATACCATTTGTCTACAATTACGCACATCTTTTCCACTTCCACTACGTACTTTTAGAAGGTAACAATATTAATTCTGTATAATACAGAATAATTTTATATATGTATATACATACAGGTACATTAAAGAAATGTTTATTTCAGTAATCGGAAAACCTTCTACTGGTATTTCTAAAGTTCATTTTGGGGACGTCCACAAGAACGCCCATTTTTTTTTTATATAATTTTTTTCTGTTAAACAAGATCTTTGTGCGTTCTTGACTGCCATTTCTTTATAGACAATTTCAAGGGAATTTGAAGAAAAATCTTATTATAGTGTGCGGTATAAAAAGGCCAATTTTTTTCGTTAAATCATTAAACTCTTGAGAGGTTTGCCGCATTACATATCAGCCGCGATAAATAAAATTAATCATTCTTGTTTATCTTTTATTTATGATTTTATTGCTTTGGGGGCATTTATTTAGGTTTCTGTATTCGTTCGGTTCAACATATTCGTAATTAAATTTTATTCTAATAGGTTTGCAGTACCGTGGTGATGATGGAGTCAAATTTTGCCAGCTTACTTCCTTCTCTTCGTCACAAAGTAACTGTAACGGCACTACAGAGCTCTGAAAAATATTCGCATCAGAGTCATTATCGTTTCCAAATTTCATCTTATACTGAACTTGTTGTGACTCATCATATCCCATTTATATCAAGTAATACAAAAGAGCGTTTCTCATCCTGTGGGCGTGCATCTACTACATTCTTCAAGTATATATCAAATATTCGTCGAGAGCTTCGTATTTGTCTTTGTTTTACCTTATTTTACTTCTAATATGGAGCTTGTGAAGAAGTTGCCAAGTGGAACCGTTGGCAATGACGTAAATTGTACATCCAAGGAATCGGAAAATATTTTGAATGAATTTAAAGATGATTTTTTATCTAGTTTAAATGGTTCAACGGGCACAGTTGCTACGAATGTACAAATGCCCGACTTTTCACAAAAACTACATAAAAATAAGATTAAAAACACTAATTACAAAGAAGTAAAAAGCACACATAGCCACTCAAACGTTACGAATCGTAAGAGTTTGTTGCCAGGAAATCCATGCTTTGGTTATATATTGGTAAATGCCAGAAAAACACCTAATAGAAACTTTATAGTTACATCCCTCAAGTCTGGTTTCAGTGCCTCCTTTAGAATTGAAAATGAATCTTGACTTGAAGAATACTGTTTATGATCTTGACCTCTGGTCCGATGGCATTACAGTCAGACAATTTAGATCTTGCGGAAATCTACTGAATCGTTTAACGAAAAATAGAATGGTGACTTCACGAGCATCTGCTGTACAATGTAATTTGTTCGACGCTGAAGTTAACACTTCTAGATTCAATTTTCTTAATTTTGTCGTCCACAACTCAGATTTCATTGTGCATGAGAAAACAAATGTAAATTTTAATAATTGTAATTTGGAAAAATTATTGCGAAATGACATTTTGCTGATTTATCATCAGTTTGCGGAATAAATCATTACAAATAAGTGTTTTAAAACTTCTACAAATTCTAGGGAATGTGGTCTGTGCAGTTGCAAAAATTCTAGAGTTGTAGAAGTTTCCAGTGTTTTTCTTGGAGCATCGAGAAGGATTTTATTATGTCGTGCAATTCGATTTCGTTGGTATTCACAGGGGGTCCATTATTATTATTGGCGAACGTTACCATCAGTAAACGTATTACATTTATAATACTTATGGCGACCATTTTATATAACCAACCAATATACTATTATTAAGTTCAAGTTAGATGAATTATATATACTACTTGCTTATCTCATTCAGCCAATTTTCTTCACGAAAACATGTGTACTATTTACTGGTCTAATGTAGCTTCCTTCGATAAGCTACATCTTTTAGATAAGAAACAATTTAATCTAATGAAAAAAAATACAGTAAATGTTTTTTCCTGTCTGCTTGATAAACCTTATCCAAACAAACAATTTTTGTTTTGATCTGTATCTCACCGTTAGCGAGTTATGCGCATAGGCAGAATGGAAAATTTCCAATTTTTAAAAATTAATTTCATCCAGTCAGTGTTTTTCCGAAGAAAATCAAAATTGCGTACATACCTATATGTAATCTATATGTTCCCAAAGTTTCATAATTTTTTGAATTTCTGGGTTCGGGATCTTCCCTTGTCACTAAATTGTTATGGTGGCCGTATTGCTTCTCCTATTGGCTCAATTATCTATTTAATGCGTAACTTCTCTAGCGTGGTGTCTAAAATGTTTAATATCTGCTTACTCTGTTGCAGCTAACAGAATTTTTTCTCTACAACGACGTTATTGAAGGTTTGAGTTATAAGATGTGTTGATTAAGTTAAGAATTCTTACTTTTATTTTAACTCGTATCAAACATCTAAGCATAATTACGATACTCGCATATTTGTACAGATTATAAAAGATTGTCCAAAATTTAAACTGCTTTGGAATATTCTTCCTAGACAGGGCATATTATGACATTGGCACATTTAACGAAGTGTTAATATTATTAGGCTCTTTTTTTAATTTATACGTACCAATAAATTATTATTATTATAAAGTTAACTTGGATGCTGTGTGGTTTAATAGGGCTTGCTTCTGAATCGCTAATTCGCCGGCCAATATTGTATTATTTATGTGCATTTTCATATTACAGTACCGCAATAAATATTTGCAGTGCTACATTAAGCGTGTTGAATAATATTGTAGTAAATGTACTTTTTTTGAAATAGTTTTCTGCAGTTTCACTTGTTTGGTAAAGTTTTAATCGATATGTTTGAGTGTTCATGTGTATGCATTTCAACAGGCACATTATTGTCGTTTGTTTTTCAGAACATTTAAAAATGAAGTTGATGTATTTTCTAGTGTTTAGCTCTTAATTTTACAAATAACGTATTTACTGTATGTATTTCTTTCTGTTAAAAACGGACGGTCTTGCACTTTTCTATTGATTTACTTATTCCACTTTTTCCACATTGGAACTAAATTTATATGAACTTGTCTTGGCTAAAAATCGGTGGTGTGCGCCGGTCATTCTGCCGGCCGAGGAAAGCGTCGCCAGATTTAGACTATTTGATACTTTGATATGCAGTAAGCTGCGATTATACAGGTGTCACCTGGTTCAGTTAAAAGATTTCTATTACCGGAAAATATTTTCATATGAATTCCGTATTATGAAATTCATTCAGAAGTTTAGTTGGTATAAATAAAAATTGATACTTTATTATGTATGGTATTAAATTCGTAGTTCGTAACTTATCCAGGCGCAACTCGATAATCAGCTGGTCGTATCAAGTGTGCGCACGTTTGCCGAATTCCACTCTTATAAACCTTAGTCATTGGTGAGATTTCCCCTTTAACCAGGGAAGCAAACTTACCAAGGAATCTTACCTATCAACAGGTAATATTACTAAGCGAAATTAACTTGTGTATGTATGTTTACCAGATACGTTTCACTGAAAAGTAAACTTGATGGCAACGTTCACCTTCTATGGGTAACGTTACGTGATTAGTGTAAAAATACACATCGAGAGTAAATTTCCTATACTAAATGGAGGTACCCCTTGTCTCTATGTAGTTCCCATTTCGTTTTCAGTTAGACGTCACACTGCTTCCGGTTCAAGCCACTTTAAAGATTATCAAGCGCATTATAAATTACGTCTGATACTGACTTATCACCAGTAAATCCAAGCTGTTTGTTGCTTATTAGACTGTACCATGCCAAATAAGATATGAACATATTATTATTAATTACATAATTTTTCAAAGATCTTCGTGGACACATTATTGAAGGATAATTATTATAAGATTAATACTACCCCTTTCGTGTACAGGTGTAGCTTTAGAAATCTTCAACTCATTTAGAAAAATGCTACATCCCATGCCACGGTTGGCTAGATGAACTTAATAAACTATTAGAAATGGCAGCGTTGTTAGGTGTTGAAAAAAAATTTTAATTGTTAGAATTGTAGGAGGAAACTATATAACGTGCAGCCATCTTTAACAAAAAAACATCCGAACAGATTTAACAGCAACGAAAATAATAAATTCAAGACGTATGGAAGTATTAAGAAAATTTTAACAAAAAACGTTGAAAACGTGTTGCTAATAACAAGTTGAGAAGGCGTTTATAGAGTGACAAACATAACATTTAAAATGTAATAAGTATCATACAGCAGAAGCAAGGGGTTATGGTAGATGGTTTGATTTTTGTTATCTCATTCAAGGAGATATAGAAAACAAGCCTTTTTTGATGAGACCTATATTTCTTGCAGACGAAGTAACAGTTCCTTCGAATGGAATTGTTACTTCACAATTGTAGTTGGTTTAGTGACGATAACCCCAATTTTACACTGAAGATGTGCTACCAATATTAATACCGAAATGAACGTATGGTGTGAATTTTACAAAAATACAATAATTGGACAGTATCATTTTAGTTACTTACATCTTTTTACAAAAAAAGTCAAAAATTTCTGGACGAACCATGCTTACAACTAGAATGTATCGCTTTCTAAGAACTAATATACCTTGAAATAATTTTTAATGAAATATTGATACATAAGAGTTTACATATTTTTTGGCTGGTTTAGACAAACAAGTGGATATAGTTGAGTGTAGGCTTTCACGACCGTAATCTATAGTAGAAATGTCTTTCGGGTGATGTCGCGCAGTTAATATTTTACTTGACGTTTCGCTGATCATGCTGTCAGCTTCTTCAAAAGATTTCTAAAGACTGGGGTTGTTGTCTCTTGCTCCTCGTTATATATCCCATTTCTGTTCCGCTTTGTTGATCTATAACCGTTGTAGTGGTATCGGGTACCGGGTAGTACTGGCACTACTACCCGAGGATAATACGCGAATCCATAGATATAATGAAGAACACCAACAACTTCAATCGCGAAGACGGATACAAGATCAGCAACACGTGCAAGTTAGCACTACGGACTCGTCATACAACGAACGACGCGATTCAGCGGAACGGAACGGTTATGGACCAGCAAAGCGGAACAGAAATGGGATATATAACGAGGAGCAAGAGACAACAACACCAATCTTTAGAAATCTTCTGAAGAAGCTGACAGCATGATCAGCGAAACGTGAAGTAAAATATTAACTACGCCACATCACCCGAAAGACATTTCTACTAAACAAGTGGATATGTCGAGGCGTCAGTGGAATAAGACAAAATCCAAGTATTTTTAATTCCTTCCGATGTGCAAAGTATACAGAGGAACAATTGACATTTATTCATCATCTATGAATTTAAGGTAAAAAGTAGAAAGTAAAAGATTAGCGTCAAGAAGGCAAAAGTAATAGGTTTTTCAGTTTGATCATTACTTTGAATTTATTTTTTATTTTAAAATTCTATACTGATGTATGTAGATATCATAGGACAAGGGAGAACTCTTGCATTCTGGACAAATGATATTAAAAATTTTACAGTTGATTTGGCAATATTACCATATGCATACGTAGAATTCGACATTGACAAATCGCTAAATTAACAGATTTCTATTTTATTTTTCATATATCAGATGGGACACACTGTATGTGATTGAATTGCAGCGTCGAATTGCATTAAACTTAAGACTTAATCGCCATATAAGATTTCAATGCATCCTATACGCAACACACATAATTTCGATATGTACGGGTAGTTTTATAGTCCGTGTTTTGCTTTGTTCACGCTATAATTCTTCGCCAAATAAACTTATGGAGTTAATCAAACTACCGCGATCGGTCTCTTTGGTGTATATGATCTTTTCAATACAACTCCCGAACGTATCGAATCATGGCGGATTGTTGTCGAACACTCGTGTTGTATGGAGCTCGCCGCTAAATTGGTTTTGCGTTGTTAAAGATTGTAAGTATGCGCGCTACTGATGCGGGGATTTGCGGATTTTTGCAATTGCCCGAAATTAGTTGCTTTAGATTAACGCTCGTTCCCACGTTACAGTGTCGAATACACTGTTAGTTTTAATATTCCTTTATGTGCACGTACTCAAGGCAAGGAGTACGTAAATTTCAAAATAAAACTATCCATACCGATTTAATTAAAAATAGTACTGAGAACGTATTCATTTTATATGCAGGGTGTATCACAGGGAACTGTATCGATCGATACATAAAAGAATATACATTGGAAAATTCTGAAGATTTGGCAGTATACTAAAGCCGACATAAACATGACATATTGAACTAAGATATTTTTAATAATGTAATACTTCCAGTTGTACCAGAAATACCTATCAACTCTGTTATTTAAATAAAACACCCTATATATAATTACATTTTTGAATTTCTAATTCAATTTTAATGTTTATTCGGAAAAATAACTATGTCGCTATTTTTAACTATATTTGAAATATTTTGCTTTTTTGAAGATTTTTAATAGATGGATGAGTGCATGTGAATTTTTATAACTGTGAGTGTTGGAACTTGGATCTTGTAATTTTGTAGAACTGTTGACCCTATTGGGTAGAATACTGTGGTTTAATTGATCATCCACAACGCGCTTCGAAACCTTCGATAATACAGGGAAAACCGCAGTGTTTCGGCTCACTAATTTTATGCAAAAGTACAATGCGAGTAATAATACTTGAAAGAATCCTTTCAACACAGTTATTATCAATAATTTTAAAAGCGAACTTTATTGAAAAGTTGCACAATATTCTCAGATTTTGGCAGTCAATTCGATACCAAATCCACTATTGCCAAAGCAAAAAAAATGAAAAGAATCGCTTTTACAGCCCATTTGTTAGTCCTTGCACTGATGAATAACTTACCATAACAGATGTCTATTGAGATAGAGGCAATTAGACGGCGCTGCAGTAGGTTCCATTGAGATGGGCATTTGGTTTTGAATGCAACGAACTTATAAACAATTATAAACCAGATGTCCATTAAAATAGACGCTGGGCCTCAGAAGGATAATTGTATAGACGGTGAGTCACCTTCACGATTTCAGAAGATGGTACCTTTGTGAACATAATATCTTCAAAGCAGATTTTTTCTTGCTATGAAATCCAGTTGGAAGCATGGTTTAAAACTTACAGAGTGTCTCATAAATCCGCAACCATTGTTAGTTTTGTAGTAAACATGATTTTTATTAAATGTTATCATATACAGCAATTGTTCCAATAATCCACTTGTTCTAGTCGTGGTAAACCGATAAAATAAGTATTCAAAGCAGTTCAGTTTCAAAAATCAATATACAATTCGATTTAATTATACATAAGCTTCGATAAAGTAGCAGAGACAATGGTAACATTATCAAAGGCTTTTTCAAGCACTAGCTATGTATCTATAAGCTTTGAAACGCGGTAAAAATATTGATTTAGAAATTTGGCGCAATTAATTGTAAGGCTCTCGAACGCTATGTCAGCCGGACCTATTTATTGTTTATGTTAGTCGAGCCGTCCACTAAACTTACAATTAGTGGTATCTTTTTTCTTGTACCTACCCATAGTGTTTTAGGAAAATGGTCAAATTACTTCATCTCGTTTTGTAATTGTTTTTCTGATGCGATGAGTTATCGCGGAAGAGATACTTAATCATCTCAAAATACAATTTCTTACATTAACAGTTTCCTTGATAACTGTTGCAACACTGAAATGCATTTATGAAGTTGCCAATCAATAAAACAGGAATTAACATTGCAATATGAACTGACTTGTAACAGCTACATGTGTAAATATAGTCGGTATTATATGTTTTTAACTGTTAATGAACAAATTCATTGTACGTACATACGTTATAATGCAATTTTGCCAATTGGGCAATTTTTCCAGGATATCTAGAGAGCGCGAAATAACTATTGGGAATACGTATGTGCTGAAAGATCTTTAAGATCTGCGTCAATATTTCAATCACGCACATTATTTGAGTTTCTGAGTCTTGAAGGAATGCTTTCAAGATAAAAGGACGGATTTTTAAGACGATATGGCCTATCACCCCGATAGTGCATCGTCATGCTTGAATACAGCATTCGTGAGGTTCAGAAAGAAATGATTTAAACTTTCTTGTAGGAGTAACGGAAATAACTATTGGTTGTGCTCTTAGAAAAACATCCTATGCAGATCCGCCTGTATTTTAATATCCATTCAGCTTAACAAGAGGGGAACATATCGGCCATTAATTAAATTTGGCGGTGCGAAAACAAGCAAGTAATGATGGCGGTGAATGACGCGTTTCAGGAAAACGTGCAAGGCAGAACTGAGTGGAACCGACGCGCCGACCATTATGGAAGTAGCTCAATGCATGGATATGACGAACGTTGCATAGATGAACCAACGACAGGAATACCGATTTAACCTCTGTAATTATATTTTTATTGCAAGAAGAGGATACACATTAAGGGAAATAATTAATTGGATGATGTAAGTCCTGCTAAAATAGATCATGGAAAATTACTTCATCAATAGTTTCATAAGTATTTCTTTCTTTATTTTATCTTTGTTCCACGTTGTTGTTTAACGGTACAAATAGAGACAATCTAACACTAATCTAGAAAACTTTCTCGACTTCAAATGATGGCATCATTTCTCAAAATTTAAAGCATGTGCTAAAAGCGGCAAATGTGCATATGCAAATTCTAGATAAAAGCTAGGAATACTGAAGATACATCTATATAAATCTTTTTTCTAAATATTAACCAAAAAGAAATTATACTGAATAATAGAAATTAATTTTTAGCAAAATCTCGAAAACAAAATTAGCTTTGTTTTTTTTTTTTGTATATCTCTTTTGCGATGTTTACATCGAATTTGGGCCACCTTTCACAAAAATAATATTGCATCTGCACTATGATAAGAATGTTTATTTTATACAGCTGAGACGGGTATCTTCCATGACAAAATTTTACTCTCACAATTGTTGTCAGATGAGAATGTTTTTTTTTGGTCTGCGGAATCAGTAACTTTCATATCTGGTTTTGCTTTCATTGTTAGCACCAAGGGGTTGAATACATCGTACGATCTATTGAGAAAAAACACATAAACGTTATACTTAAATATAAATCTTTGCTTGGTCTAGGAACTTAAAAAGATTATTGCATATCTGCTTATTATTTACGCCCAACACAAATGTAACATTTACCGGTAGTGGAACTGACTCTGCAACGAGAAAAGCGTATAATTGGTCAGTATTACTCTTTAATCGGGAACATTCAAGAAAATTGCGGTCTAGACTACACTCCTCAGCTGCACATGGCCACGCAGACGTCTCAGTTATGCTTATTTTGTGCAGATGAGACACGTACCTTCCATGTTGTAATATAACAATGTTTTCCTCGGTGAAAAGTCGATTAAACCATCATTAGACACAAGCTATGTTAAATGTAATTCCCACGTCATACTGTCACACGAAATGTTAATAGATTATTTTTGTGATAATCGACAAATATGCAAGAGGAATTACTATATACACTATTTATTGATAAAGAAATACATCCGAAGAAGTCTTTTTAAGAAGCTTTAAGATTTCGAAAATAATAGTAATGAAAATATCCACCACATCCTCACTTAACGTATACGAGAATGTAAATACCATGAAGTGCTGTAACAGTTAACCGTGCGAGAAATAACCAATACGTTTTTACTTGACGGTTGGATTTGCAATCGATCAGTCCAGGTCCATCAAATATAAAATCTTTGCACCGACTTTTAGCAATTTAAAGTTTATTGATGCTTTTTACGTTTCATGTGGTGACGGCCCAACGGTTTATATAAGCTTTTTAAGGTTTGTCATAACCTCGAGACTCTTTCTAGTGTGTGTGAAATGTTCCCTGGCCTTGTTACTACTATTCATCGTAAGGAGTGAAGCGCACTCAATTGTACCCCAACTGCGAATGGTGACTCGGAAGTTTACCGGACCCACTAAGAAAATTTTTTGATTCTAGATCTCAAACAAACAGCGCCTAACTCTGCCCAGTTAACCACAGGGACTCAGAAAATCAATGTTGGGTTTTTGATTATCGTTGTTATACTGATAATTATTTGCGGTGTTTAAAATTATCTCTTATCGAGGTTGGACGAATTATTATTCCGATGATGAGAGGATACGGACATTAACGCTGGGCATAATGACTCCATTTTGCAATCGATAGAAGTCAATGAATGTGAAGTTGAATTCGCATTCGAATCTTTCCCTTGCCGAATTTTTGATTACACCGCATTCATATTTGCGTATAATAAATAATTAGAACTGTAAGGTTTTATGAATAGGAAAAGCGGTCCTACTCACAAAACCAGACAGTTCTAATTATTTATTATAGGATAAGTTCATATACAAGGCTCCTATGCGATTGTTCCAATATATATGTATTGTATTGTATTCGAATGCGAATTCGACTTCGCATTTATTGACTTCTGTCAACTGCAAAGTGCAGTTATTATGCATAGCGCTAATGGAGATCAAGCAAGATCTTATGTAGATCTCTAATCGTTGTTCATTTTGTATCTTGATGGCAAAAGCTATTTAGTTCTATTTAATTTTTTCAAGGTTACGTTTAATTTGAACACCCTGTATAATTGATTTTGCTTGAAACATCATAATTAAATTGTTTTGAAGTGTACAGAGTGATTTTTTTTAACCAATGTAGATACGGATATATTAGGTGTTCCAGGGTTTATGTACACAGAGTGTTTCATTAATAAGGCCAGAGCAGTCAGATTTTTTGTACTATTAATTTCAATTAAACTGAGCTAAATTGCTACATGTGATGATTTATTGGTTTAATAGAGACATGATTGCAATAACAACGAGATAAAAAGAAACATGACCAAAGAACAGTTTAGAAAGTAATTCTTATTTGGAAAGAACTACAGCAATTTGAAAGAGTAAAAGATATTAATATATTGCCTACAACTAAAAAGTGAGCTTTTGAACCGTGTTTCATTCACATTCCATACTTGGTAGTTTTCAAATTTGTATATTTTTAAAACTTAATCTAAATTATTATAAAATTGGCCAATATTGTGAGCGTTAAAACTCGTAACTGGGCTTGTTCCGTCTGGTTGTCTTAAAGAGAGTTGACGCTGCCTTTTTAAGAGCCCAAAAATCCAATCTTGGGTAGCCATTTTTGTTTCATTCCGGATTTGCGGATAATCAATTTTACAAGCTACAATATATTTGCAAGTTCGAATATCACTTGGTGTTAAACCATAGTAAATGCGACGGCAGTGAACGATGTATTTTTTTAATTGCCGATGTTTAGCGTAACCAATCAGTTATACCAACACCAATGAATGATTGTTCGAAGACTAGACGCTAGACAAAAAAACATCTTGATCTAGTGACGATATTTATTTATATATCTATTTCGTTTTATGTATTCCACCTATTATATCTACTTCGGTTAACACAGGAAAGTGTTAAAAGCTATAGATTGTGTTAGATTGATTTTCAATAACATTTTCAACGGCTACACTCGCTGGTATTACTGCGGTTAAAAGTAATTAAAATTATATGTATCGATATCCACGCATTACATCTCCTACTTGTATTAGTGAATGTTTTTCATCACGTTTAAATACTTAAGCTCATCGGTCGTTCCTTTTGATGCCCGTAGCGATATAAACACTAACGAATTACAGGCGCGTTGGCAATCTAGCGTGGCGACATTACCGACTAATTTACGGAAACGTGAAGTTAATTGATTTAATTTCCACGATGCGGTCGATGTCGTCGGTCTTCCAAGGGGGTGCGGCGGAGCAGCCGGGAGTGCAATACTTCGTCTCCGTCCGATGACGGCATTATGAGCCTCATATATCAAGAGCAGCTACCGCGAACCGCTCGCGGTTTCGTGATTTAAGTACGGCGGTGGCGGGCCGCTATTCTGCGGCATCTCTCTCTCAGATGCGTATCCCCTACTTTAGACGGTCCATTTCACATGCTAATGATGTAGACTCGCTGTCTCGTCTTACGGACTCAATGCTATGTCGTTCCTAGTAGAGACGATGATGTTTCTGTTTTTGTGCAGGAATGAAGTTTATGCCTTATGGCATCATGCTCCTGGTTCTGATGAACGTTCTTCCATACTGCCAACTTTATGAAAACGTAAAAATATCTCTCATACCCATCACATATACACATCATGTTTAATTCTCTGTTTAGGAAGGAATCTAACAATTTTTAACATTCCTGATACAAAGAAACCTCTTGAAAAACTATCTTTTACGTGAGTTTCATTCAGCTAGCATTTGTATCGATAAATATAATTGCTTTCTTATATTACAGTATTTTTTCACATTACGCACACATGACGAAACAATGTTAGAATGGTCGTTTTCTCATGAAGTGAAGGCGAAGCCGCGAGAAATTCTCTGAAAAGTAGAAATGTAGGTATTTACATATTGCAAACGTATAACAAAGTATTTGTACTCTTACTTCAATTAAAAGTTTTTTAAGCACTATGTCTTTCGAATAAATGAGGTAATAAAATCAAAAAGATTACAGTTGGCCATATAGAAAGAACGGTGTGTGAAAAAGTAGCAAAAATGGTATCATGGGAGGAATCTATGTACAGAAAGAAGAGATGGATAGAAATAGAAGCAGATTTAAGAGAGAAAATATGTGAAACTAGAAGATGATAGGAACACGTAGAAACAAATCACTAAGCTTTGGGCCTGATTAGTCTGTGAAAAGCTTAACATATATAATATGCAAGCCTGTTAAGAAATTTCTGAGTTACCTTTTCTAAGACTTCTCTATGGATTAATTCACATTCATTATTTTTTGTCTCAACTCCTGCAAAGCAGTTGGTTGTCAAACGTAAACGCGTGATTTGGGATGGCCCAAAAAGTCTAGTCGACTAAAGTCTAGAGAACGTATAGGCCACCGACTGAATCGTCTACGTCTAATCCATAGAAAAGCAGCGTCCAAAAAATTCCTAACATTGTGAAGGTGCTCCATTCTGTTGGAACCAAAAATGTTGAGATAACTGCTCATCGCGTTGAAATGCAGGTATAATTTGGTTATTCAATACATCCAAATACTTTTCCCCATTCAAGTTTCTATCTATAAGGTTTTTTTCTGCAATTGCACCCAAATATTCAACTTTTGTGGGTGTTGATTATGGGCTTCATGAATCCACTGAAGATTCTCATTTGTGTTAGTATTTTAGTAACAGCTGAACGTGTTGTAGGATTTCAAATCTTTAAAAAGATGACACACTTCGTCATGGGTTTTAACACACTCGCCGAAACCGATCATCATTACGCTCTTTTTCATTGTTTTCAGCCGTATAATTAGTAATTAGATACATATACGTGAATTAAATAAACTTGACAGTTCTTAAACACTTCTATTAGATGGTACATGTATATTTTTATTTAATCTGCAAAAATATACAGGCGTCCCATTTAAATAAAGAAACCGGAGAGCACTACCGGTTAAACGCGAAGTGCAATAACAACAAAAAATGTCAAATCAGATGCACTATGCGTCATTACACCTATCTGGAAAGTTTCATCAATATCATCGTTTCTATTTTAAAGATTCCATACTTTATTCTAACCCTGTATATAAAAAATAAGCTGCGCAGTGATTTCTATAATGTGGTAGCTTTTGCAACGCAAGTGCTTTAAAAAATTTGGTGCCCATTGTACCAAATGACAGGAAAGAATTTTCCTACTTATTATTTATTTCATGGAGCACGATATGATTGATATGAAGTATAAGCCGCTCTTTACTGAACTGCAAGCTTAATAAGGAATACCTATTTCAACGATGTGGGACTTTATACTTGTTTAGCAAGAAATTGTGAAGAACAGAATTTTTCGACAAATTAACATTAATAACATATGTATAAACAGCACTGTAACATTCCACTTATCCCAGTGCATGCTAGCAAATTACTGCTGAACAATAAGCTTGTTTGAATGTTTATTAGCGCCAGATAGAAAGGGAGACTGCAGCGGTCACAGTGAATCGCAGTACAGTTTCTCGTTGGGCTTGTCGCTTTGGTGAAGGTCGTGTGAATATAAACAATGATGGAAAATCGGGACACCCGGAAACAGCAACTGATGCACGATGTATCAAACTTGTAGCAGATTTCCTTCAAAAAGATCGTCATGCGACATGTGAGGAAATTTCGAAACCAACAGGAATATGGACAACGTTCGTTTTCCGAATCCTGAGAAATGATTTGAAAGAGAAAATTTTGCAAAAATGCAAAACCGCCTGCACACTGCAACCTCCCTGAAACGCAGATTTAACGTTGAAGTTCAAGCTTCCTTGCATCGAATGGTTGCTATTGACGAAACGCGAGTTCGAAACTTCGAACCCGAGTTGAAATCACAATGACAATGTTCGGCCGTATATTGCCCATGTCGTAAGGGAACAAGTACTTCGATACGATTGAGAAGTATTACCGAACGCACCCTACAATCCTAACATGTCTCCACCAGAGTTCGACTTATTCAAAAAGTTGAAAGAACCTATATGAGGATATCGCGTTTCATCTCTGCCCAACCTTTCTGCCGTCGTTGCTCGAGCTATTCGCCAGATGAACAAAGATGGCGTATTAGTTGGAATTGAAAACTTCTAAACCCGTTCAGACTCCGTTATTGTGACGAAGGGAAACTACATTGAAGGCTTGTAAAGAGATATTGCCAAATAAATAAGCATGTAACAAAAAAAAATGAGTGCATTAATTTTGAAATATCCCTCGTATGGTCACCAAGACCATTAGTATTTTACCGCAAAATATCCTACTAAAATATGTAATCAAGATATGATTATCTGTGTAAGTAATACCTATTACTTTAGTGGTATCTTGCTCGTTAAAATTTGGAGCAAGTAGTTATGGGAAATACTGTAGTTTGAAGGATGTTTTTCTCTAAATACGGTTTTTGCAGAAACCCTATAGAAAACAAGGAACTTATGTGTACATAACGTTTAATATACGTTTGACAAATCAAGGTACATCAAGATTATTATTAAACGTGTTACATTAAAGAAATCGATTTATTACTTTATGGTTTTAGGGAAAGTACTTCCTTTCTTGACGGTTGGTATGCGTGGTATTCGATGCGTATAAGCTTGCGAGGGCAGTAAGGATTTCAGAAACATATTGGTAAGTATCGCGGTAAATCCCCATATCCTCCATCTACCACCCATAAATACGGGACTAGAGTATTCGTCCTTAAATTGCGTGTAAGCAGTCATTTTAGAATTACACAAGTCCTCTATAGGCACGGTGAATACTTCTTCAATATCCGTCTGGAGCTCCACTGTGCTTAGATTAATTCGCCCGAGGATTTCACCGACAACAGGTATGAACGAGTAATTCGAACGAGATACAATCAATTTCCCTTCTCCCCAAATATTAACATCTTTCGGATCAATACCCAAAAGATGTTCAGTCGTCCTCAAAGCTGTATCGATGTAGCTCCGATCGCTTTCGTGCTTCACATCGCCGGGAAAATTAACTTTTTCTTTGTGATCCGTTAAAATGGTCGGCTGCGCGAGGTACAACAATGAGACTTTGTTTTCAATAACACATATTGGTACAAAAACTACTGCTTTCTTGACGGGTATATGTGTTTGCAATCTGATAGGTCTCATTGCTAAAAGCTTCGCCATGGTTCTGTTACGATTTTCGTTAGTTATAAGGTTTTCCACTGCGTATTTGTGGTATTTTCGTAGATGGAACTTTGGGACTTGTAAGACCAAAGACTTTGATACGTAGAACATACTGGTGTAGAATTTTGGAAGAATTTAAGCCGAAAATGTGTTCCCTTAAAATGAAATTTAGGCCGACATTTTATGGAAAAATGTGATGATGTTTGACATGTCAACATTTGTCAAACTGTGACGCTACTAATCATTACAAATATATGCATAGAATTTAACTGTAGCATTTTTACTCATGAACAAACGCCAAGAGGTCGGCATCAAGTGGGGAACATTTCCATTTTTAATTTAAGAAAAAATGTTTCTGCTTTAATTTGTGCTCGTCTAATATACCAAATGATGCTTAGTTTCTGACAAAAATGGGGCTTGATAGGGATTGTCAAAATCTACGTGCAATTTTTCGAAAACTAAGCAAGATTTCAATTAGAGATTTTTGTCGTGTGTTAATTTTAGCTGCTTGAACAATTCAAGGCTAGAAAACAGTTTTTTCACCTTAAATTTGAATGTTTTATTTTTGAAATGTTCTCAAAATTTCATGTAGGTACCTACCAAACTTTTAAAATTATTTTTTTAATGAAAATATTGAAGTTATAATTGCAAAAAATAATTTAAATTGTTAATTTCATTATATATTTGTTCATGTTTGCAGATTTAAAACAAAGTGATTTCAGGAGAAATGTTTATTAGAGATAATTATTTTTTATTGAAATAACTTCTTAATACACCCAAGTTAATGAATTATCTTTACAAAACCTTATAAATGTGATTTTGTGGTTGCCTAGATGAGTTCATTTTTCTCTATTCAGTTTACATGTTCCACTCAATTAAGTTGACAAAATATGATATGGGAATTGTTTAAATCAATTACTTTCAAGTGTGACGGTTCGTTTTAATTAGAGTTAAATTCTTTATCTATCACCTAGTTATTTGGAAATCTATTTAATTAAAACTTGAATAAAATGAATGATTCAACCAAAGAAGAGTGTGAATTTTCAATAACACTCTGCTTTGCCTTATGCTGACGCCCTTCAACGTTACCCTAAGAATCGTGAGAAACTAAACTTATTCTCAGTATCAACTCAAACATTAAACCGACTGGTAAATGTGTTAGTTGGGATGTGTTTCGTTAAAAATCGTTGCCGCTTCTCTATGCTTTATAATTCTCCTTAACAATTAAAACATTTTATCCAAATTTCAATTATATAAATTTCAGACCAATTACACACAGAAAAAGGATTATTGAAAGCAAGTAATAACTACTTGGGAGAAGTAGACGGCGCTTTCATATATACACCAGAGAATCTGTTCTAGAACCAAAAAGGTCACTGCCTTGGAAAAATTACTAAATTTAAGAAAGCGATTGGTTGTTCGAAATAAGTGAATATGTGTCATATTCTTTAGGGGAAGGTAAATAACTTGCACACACTCGTAAACATTCACGCATGCACATGTTCCCAAATGTGGTGGGAATAGTTGTTCACAACTTAAAATATCGCTTAATCCATTACAACCCTCATTCACTCCCATTTGATTTGGAAACATCTATAGCTTACCACAAGTAAGTTTACAGTTCATAAACTTAATCGTACATTAGTCTTTTCAGCGACATTCTACGACGTACAGGTCCACAGAGCTGTCGATCTGCAGAAGCAAATGGGGCAGAGACTCTACCAATTCAGTTAGTGTAGCAATATTTGAAATAATTTCTTGCCAATTTACCTCCTCTTCTCCTGAACCTTAACTACATTCGGGTACATTGTTTAAATTTTCATTAGTATTCTCATTAACACTGTCCCTATTTACACTACTAATATCCTTAAAAAGATCGCTTTAGAGTGAATTACCTAGGATTTTATTTGCGTGTAATACGTAATACTTGAATTTAAAGTTTTTACGTATACATTAATACCTAGTGATACCTGCTTCAGTCCAAGATTTATTAGTTCTGTAATCTCGTATTAAAACATTCTGCTCCACCCTAAACTTAAGGTTTTGATGCCCTCTATAATACGCTTTTGTATTATTTTAAACATAATTTAAATTATTTTCAGTTTGTTTTAATAAATCAAATGTCATTCTTAGAGGACATCCAAACATTAATGTTGCTCGTTGCTATATGTTTTATAACTCTGTGATGTAATAAAGACTGTAACTGGCGTTCTAATTCCCTAAAATGACGCAATTTGTCATAGGTTTCTCTAAAAATGATTTTAGGGTCTTGTTTACGGACACAAGCGTCTCACGGTTGGCCGATGTCCTTTGTAATTGGCGAAAACTGTTGAGGGATGTAAAGGCATAGATTATTATTATATCATTACTTTGCGTCCCTAGCGAGGTAAAATTCAATTACATTCCGCTGGCAAGGGTAAATAACTTACGTCCTTTCAAATGGAGCAGTAAAGATTGACTTACGTAGCCGGTTATACTTACGAAAGTATTTTATTTTGACAAAAACAAGTTTCAGCTTTTTCCTGATAATTTCAGAGCAGTTCAGAATTGTAGTTTTCTCAACAGAATCGCGAATTTATTTGTAACTGTCAAATGGTTTTGCCAGTTTCCATGATTTCGTCATTTTCAGGTTTACTTCCTGCGACCTTTTCATTGAAAGGTTTTGACATACGAATTTTTCAATAAGTAAAACACTCGTCATTATAATCATTCTGACAACACCCACAAATCTAACCTTCTAATACACAAATTGCAGTCAACTATTTTCAGTGCAGAGCTAGTGTAGTAAATCGAATTCGCATCCATATCCGAATTTGTAGGACTTTGCCAATTTAAACAAATTTCTAATTTTCACAATAAGAAAAATGCCCATAGCAATTTACGACACTGTATAAATGGTATTTAAAATAAATGAAAGATTATTATATAGTATACAGAATTAAATTTATTCATTAATTTTTCAATTTCGCGAGAGTTTTAAGGTGAGGATGCATATGATATTAGAATTTGATTCGATAGAAACAACTGTTCTATAACAATTGTGTCCATAGATCCTTGCTACTAGAAATGTAGCGCACTTTCTTGTGATATACTTAATAAAACTTATCATAGACGTTCAGGCAAATACTCCCTAGATTTTTCGTTTTATTTTAATATGATCTAAAAATATCACCAATGGCGCTAACACAATGGACCAGTGCCATTAACAACCATACATGGGTTGTAATGTATAAACCCGTTTAAAAAATAGGTATTGATCTTTCGCCTAATATAATAGAAACACACCCATAAGATATTCATTTTTCAATATAAGATTTATTTGAAAAATATGTGAAATATAAATATTTACACACTATATCTATATTTTAACCCAACAAGAACGTAAGACTATTAGATTGATTCACTTATGTCGTACGGTTCAAAGTCAGTTCGTATCCTTTTTACGAGCATCTCTTCATCTTTCTTTCCTAAGATACAATCCTTCCATTCAACGCGATCTGACATATTCAGTATAGGACCCATCGCCAAAACGTCTCTTCCGAAATTGATCGGAAATCCTTTGGAGCCGTCAATCTTAGCACAAAATTTCTTTCCATTTGGTAATTGTAGGAAGAAGTACGGTTTCTTACTTTCTACAATTTGATCTAGTCGGCTCGAGTCTAATTCAATAAGTTTGATACCTTGGCTTTCAGCTTCGTCCTGCAAAGACAAAGTTTATCGTAAACAGAATGTGCAAGATTCAAGAGTTATTATATTAAACAGCAAACACATATTTGCTAATGTATAAATTAGAACAACTAGAGTTGCAAGATTACGTCCGTACCGTTATCTGGCTACCACACCGTACAAAGAGTGTACTACATAAGTGCGTGCTACTTATGTAGTACACTCTTTGTACGGTGTGGTAGCCAGATAACGTAATAACGGATACGGAATTTTTGAGGGAATCGTATTGTTTTGTATTGTTTATCAAACAATTAATTACAAATGTATCTTGTCAATATTTATAAGGTTTCCCCGCGGAATCAATTGTTGCTAGATGCTTAAGATGCAGATTATTAAAGAATAAGAATTAATCAGTAATATACGAAATTTTGAAATTCGATAAATAGTAAAAGTATTATCTGAAATAATAACGTAGGCTCCACGGCCAGGCTTCAATTAAAACTAAACGCGTTCCGGGTTTGGATCATGTCATGGTTAATTGAAAACTTAACGTTTCGCCCACAATTATATGGGGCTTCTTCAGGAGAAGGAAAGGTGGTAGGCCACAGCTAGGACGGGAACTCAACACAACGTGTATACCACGCCAGAAGCGAAACTAACTGAGCGAGAAGTAGTTGATCACGGCATGTCAATCATGCCAGAGACGAAAATCAACTGCAGGGATACGAGGGGAGCAACATGCTTTTATATCGGCGGTGAGCGGGGTCTGTCGCTGATTAGGTGTTGCGGTTACTGTTAGTTGTGGGCGAAACGTCGAGTTTTCGATTGACCATGACACGGTCCAAACCCGGAACATGTTTAGTTTTAAAAAACTATACTCTATACATGGTGTTTTAGAAAATGCAGCGTTAGAAAGTCATTTTCAAAATTGGTAACAATACGTTTTTTTTGCTTCCTAATTTAATGAATTAAAATTTTTTTTACTGCGGTTGGATTCGAAGTTGCGGCTTCCGTTTGCTGGGCAGGCGCACTACTAACTACACTAAAGAGTCTGTAGGAATGAGTCTCTCTTAGTACCTAGATCTTCCGTACTTGTAGATATATTGTAATATGTCAACTAATATATCCGTATGTGCTAAGTATACATTGATTAATTAATCCATTTAATTAACAATATGTTTTTCAAAATTACTCATTTGAAAAAACTTCTCTTACAATCATACAATAAGCAACTTCTTTCCACATTGACGGTTGCCATAGCCGAGTTCTCTCATCCACCGACGCCTCACGCAATTTAAGCAAAAGTTTATCAACTGATTCCGACAAGGTACAAATTGTCTCATTGTTTTTCAGAATATTTGTCGAAACAAATCTCAAAAATTTGTCCACTCTGATGATCATATCTCCAAAGCATGACTTCATCAGCTTCTTACGATGATAAAAATCACTGTTTGCGCATTTTTTGTTTGACATTCGGGAACAAAGCGAAGTCGTTAAGCGATAAATCAGGAGAATACGGACAATGAGACATTATTCCACGTTTCTCTCCTTCAAATAATCAATTGTCTGGTGTGCTGCGTGAGAGCTGGCATTGCCAATGGCCTCTGGCGTAGAAATTGTTGTATACCATTCAGAATTAGCAGTTCTTCGACCTTCCAAACGAATGCTTGCGACATACTCAGTACAAAGAAAGAAACAAGCAATTATTTTCTTGGAAGCGCTTCATAAACGAACAACCTCCACAGTTGATTGTTGTTTAGTTTCCACCTCGCACGAATATATCGACCAATAAAAGGTATATTCGCTGCTCCTTTGGCCTAGATGGTTTGGGACCCACCGTAGTGCCTCCCAGTTATCTTAGATTATGAATACATTCGTGTATCAGATTCGCATATGTAGGCTCTAATAGCCTTCAGTGCTGCCTGACTATTAGTAAATATATTTATGTTGCACATCGTATCTCTTTCTCGAAATTCTTTATGATACATAAGCACGGACTCCTACTAATGCCTACGCCTGTACCGACACCTATTCTCGAACCATTTATGTACCATGCCAAGGTTCCTTTTACGTTGAGTTTCGTCGGATGGTTACTCAGTATTGGCACTTTATAAGGTTGATCAAAACAGTATTTATATGATTTTAAGATGCCCTCTAAGACGCAGCGGCTGGTGCACTATTGCTGCGGAGTCGTACTACAACGGTCCGATTCCCTCGTGTATTTCCGTAGTGAAAATTAAAGTTTTGTTGTGCTATAATATCGAGTGTACGATGCTGTTTCTTGTACTCTAAGCTTTTTTTGAGCGGAATGAATGCAATGGTAAAACAGCTAGAATGAAACTCTTGTCGAAACCTTTGATCTTCTTCAGACGAAATTGGTGAACTTGACGCCATATTGCCTGGTTACAAATTTCAAACTCTGAGGCATGAATAGTGTTTCTAAAACTCCTTCAATATCTGTTCTTTACTTTTAACGCGATAAAGAATTTCGCTATTTATTCTTTAATTACGTTTTTCTGTTTTCTTTACGAAGTCCGACAAAATTATAAACTGGTGATATTTGCATCCTGAGAACATGGCCGCATATCCTCCAAAAAGCAAGAGTTTCACTTCTTGTTGTTCTAATATTCTGGGATATGACCTTGTAACCACCGCTCAGTAGAGTTTTCAATGCAAAATTGTTCATACTTCATCGGGGGTGTTAGTGTTAGGAAAAACAATAATAATATAATGAAAATTAACAGAAACTAGATGTGGTACTGAAGTGCCTCAGAATAGAAAAGCAAAATTTAATCCTGTATTATCCATACTCTATTTGATTTGGATGTAACTACTTTGGTTTTATATTGGTTTCACCTTTCAATGTAAACAAATGCCTTTATTTTTCCAAGTTTGTAACGTAGTATACTGTGGGCCGCAAAATTATGGGATAAATTCATTAAATTTCAAGCAAATTGTTTCTCAAGGAAATGCTCCGAGCTTTTCTTCGAGCTAATTTTATTTTTTAAAAGCATTTTGCACCCATTTTAAATTTTCCTGGCTTTTGGTTTTCAAATAATGTCATTACTTGAAAACCAAAAGTAGCGGAAACTTAAAATTGAAGCAGCAATATTTATTTTGAAAAAATAAAATTGACTCATCCGAGTATTTCTTCGAATCCCTTCAAATTTATTTAACATATTCCATAATTTTGCCTGACAGTGTATATTATTATTCAATTATTGTAATTTTAAAAAGGTAATGGCTTACGTGAAATATATCTTCTAATTCTCGTTGAGCTGCTGAGGGAATTGGTATGCACTGCAACTGCATGTGTGAGGTTTTGTAGTTACGTTCAAAGAAAACAGGTACACTATTATTTCTCGCGTAGAATTTTGTTATGGCTTCTTTAAACTGTTCGATTTCCTCTAACACATCTTTAGCTAAGCTTATCGAGGATTGATGGTGTTGTACTGGACAGATTAAAAAATGTTCTTCCACAATTCCACCTATGGAAAATATTTTGAAGTAAATTACAATACTCAGAAAACACACTTAAAAAGCAATATAGAAAAAGGGTTCCAGCTATGCATTGCGCAAGTATTCAACAATAAATTCACGATGTGTTATCACAAAGTTAGTATATTGACTACCAAACATAAATATTTACCTATCTGCATTTTAATCCACAACTTATTTCTTCTTGCAAAAAGAAAAAAAGAGAATATTTCATAATAGATGGTAATACTAGATATCCCTGCCACTATATTCTTTTCTGTTATATGCCTAATTATTGAGTCAATGTTGGTTGTCAACCTGTATATACAGGTGAGTTTCTGTACATAGAAATTTTTCAAAACGATTTTTGTTATTATGAGTTCCGATTGTAGGTATGGATTAAAATTATATTGAAACCTATAAGGTGTTATAAATTGGTAGTTGTATTTATTTTGAATAAGACATGTTATACATTATTGCATTTTTGGAATTCTCCTCAAATTCAAAGGCAATACAGTAAGATACTGTTGTCCTAAAAATAAGGATTTTAGAATTATTAAGGTTGTTTTGAAATTGAAATGAAATCGACAATTACCGAAACTGTTATTTTTCCTGAATTGTGTATTAGACAGATGCGATTTATGTGATTCTGAATTGTTAACGAGATGTATGCATAATAAATACTGCGTTAAGTTGGTATGACATGTTTTTGTTGTTCATGTTTTTAATGGAATATTCTGTATTCTAATATATATGATGACGATTAATAGTAATTGTATTTACAACAAAACACGTAGTTTTCTTTAAATTCAGAAATATCTGGAAGTGAATGGAGTTATGTATTTATACCTATAATTTATTAGTGTTCATTGATAGGGTTTCGTTGTATGAACTAAGTTTCTAGTGCGCAAAGTATTATGAAGAAAAATTTTATTATTCCAGTTTAAGTCAGGTTAGCTATAAAACGAATAAATAGATAGATTAATTTCCATCAGGCATTTAATTCAATTTTAATTTTATGAATTGGTTAATCACTTTATAACGAACTTCAAAAAGGTACATTAATTTCACTATATGTAATACAATAACGTTACATCATTAAATGTCATCGTATTAATCTTTTACTTACTATTTCTATAACATATCTATATAATTGAAGGTGGGTAAATACTTATGGCTAGTAATGTACGATTTAATATGCTTATAAATTTATTTATACATACCTTTTGCTAATGCTAAGTATGTCTCATTTCCAACTGTAATTATCAGATGTTTCTCTACATTGGAACTAGCAAGGCAAAACCAACATTTATTTTGATCGAATTCAATTTTCTGCCGTTTCACTTTCTTGTGCTCTTTTTCATCTACAGGTGTGCTCATATCATAAAAATATTGGTGCCTTTTCATTTGGTTTTGCGGAATCACTAAAATTAAATTTTTAGAACACTACAAATATATTCTTAACTTGACGTCAATTCCTTGCAGAAATTATAAACTGCACAAACAAATATAATATTGACTCATATTATGGCAACCTACTCTACGGTAGCATATTTTACTTCAAGTGATAGGTAACTTATTATTTATCTTTGAAATAAAAGTGTAAATAATATAATATAACGCATGTTACTTTTACAATAAAATGTTTCCTGAAATTATAATATCAAATAAGTAGCTTTCACGTATTTACGACAAACATTCTTTTATTTACTATATTTCCACTTGCACTACTAATCCATTATTAATTATTTATATGGGTATTTGTTTTTTTTTATTTGTATAATCCATCATACCTAGAAAACTCAAAAGCTTGAACATTTTAGAACTAGTATTGAAAAAAAAAAGAGAAAACATTGAACAAACTTTAGAAAAATCACAGACGTGGAAGTAAGAAAAGAAAACAAAACATAAGTTATGACAATAGAAGAATAACACACAGAAGTAAAAAATAGATACTGATAGCAAAAATATACAGGGCGGGACCAAACTCCAAGAGCGTATTGTGCAGGTGAAAGTAATGTAAAAAGACATGTTTTTGACCGATTTTCATTTGTTTTCACGTTTAATGAAATTAGAAAAAAATATCTAGCGTTCATGTAAATGCTCCAAATTTTCCTTTGTTTTCGAGTTAATGGGTTTTAAATAAAATATCCTTGCATTAACTACGCACGTACCCATATTTCGCTTGTCAGGTAAGCAACATTTGGATGATAGGTTTCCAGGGCTTTGGATTGGTCGTGGCGGTCCTACTAGTTGGTCTGTAAGCTTACCGTGGTAACGTGTACGCCGTATGTATACACAAGGTGAGTCGCAAGGATCGTGCCAAGCTCCAGGAGTGTATTGTACACATGAAAATAATGCAAAATTTTCATTTGTTTTCAAGTTATAGAGTAATTAAAAAACTTTAACTTGCGTTTTTGTAAATTTTTGCTTGTTTACATTGACTACCCATATAAAACAAAAAGTCAGGTAAGTTCTAAATTTTTCTTATCACATATGACATACCAGCGATCTGATCAATGATGTTAACAGAACACTATGCTATGATTAAAAAAAATCACGTATGAAATCGTGTTTATTTGTAACCACGCTATAATTTGAAAACAAATGAAAATCGGATAAGACATAGTTTTTTTACATTTTCATGTGTACGTACACTCTTGGAGTTTGGTTCGTTCTTATCGACTCAACCTGTAGAACAGATGAACACGTTTCAATATTTAAGAGCAATATTAGATGAAAGTTTTTAAATCAATATTTGGACTAGTACTAACGTTCTGCTGTGAATCATGAGTATTAAATGAAAGACAAAAAAGTAAAATACAAGCTGTCGAAATTAAATTCCTGAGGAGAGAACGAGGGATGATCACAAGAAACAGAATGAGAAGCAAAGATATAAGGAAAGGTCTGAAAATTCAAAAGAATTTATTGAACAAAGACAATTAGAATGGCGGAGCCATCTACGGATCGAAGCAACCGAGAAGGATATACAAAGCAAGAATACAGAACAATATAAAACAAGGATTAGATGAAATGGTTAAAGTATTGCAGAGAATAATGGATGGAAGCAAAAATGATGACAAGAGACAGCAGAAGAGAATGGGAGAAGTTTGTGAATAGCTGAACTCAGTTAAATGTTTCTTTCCAACCATTTTAAATTTATTTACTTGAAAGGAATAATGTTCTTCTTACTATTTTACTTTCAAACTTATTACTTTACTTTAAAAATTAATCAGAAACATACAAATTTCGACTAACATTAACACAAAAGTATTTTAACTAATTCGTATATGCTTAGTTATCAATTAATAACTGCATTTAGTTTGCAGTCTCCTAAGATGACCGAGCCTGGGACGAAATGTCGCGACTGGGTGATAGTCGTAAAATGCCCAATTTAACTTCTTCAAATGCAGTTTATTATTATTTAAATTAATATTTTTGATGATAATCTTAAAATTCCTCGTTATTGAATCAATGTAGATACCCAGTCAAATTTGCTTTGTCCAACCCTGTACATTTAATGTAAAGAAATAATTTTGGGGCATTTAGAAACGTTTTATACTTTACAGCATGCCTACCCTACATCAGACCACTGCTACAGAAGGTAGCAATTTCTTTTGACACTGATTATCTGCTACAAACTGCTAGAGGTAGGTAGTTGTTACAAAATATCAGGTGGTTTGCTGCAACCCCTCACTTGTCGATGGTGGGCAGATGTACGTATAATGCAATCGCCTATTGATAGTTGCTTGAATTTTAAATCAAAAAGGAATCAGACAGTCCATTAATTCAAAAAATTGAATCAATACCAAACTGCTACACAAGCATGTTTACGTGTGTTATGCCAAATGTGGAAATGACAAAATTGACGAACAACTAAAAACTAACGGTGTGCAATACCCCTTCTTTCCACCATCTTTGGACAAAAAAATGCCACAACCCCATAAAAAAAAATCTACAGTTGGTGCAATCTTCATTATGCAACATAAAACACTTGATTACAACTATCAATTTGATTCATACAGGGAAGGTATGAAGTTTAGATAAGATTTACTAAAACCCGTACCATAGAATTATTATAGTAAGTGCTTTAGTGAAATGTTTCGGTATCCCAGTGCCATAGAGTTCAAGTACCTGTTTAAGGATCTACTAGAGCAAGTACCCACATAGTATTTTATGAGTATGTACAACTGACAACTTTGACAAATAAAAGTATTTCGCAAAAACACACCTGTATTTGACAATTCTTGAACATTGTAAGGGCATTCAGTCTCATCGGTAGTTTTCTGTAAAATATCGTTCATTTTCATCTTATCAATCGGTGTCAAATTCATAGCATAAATCCATTTTTCTTTTTGAGGGTTTCCTACTCTTGCTAATGCGATAAACCTTGTAACAGCTTGCATTGGAGTATCAGGAGTAGTTATTCGATATGGTTTTCTTTCATAGTATATTCCTTCCAAGCCACTAACATGATACCTTGGTTTTAATTGGACAGCTAACCACGAAACAATATCTGCAGCATTCATTACATTCTACAAATTCTGTATACCTTATAAAATGAAAATAAAGTGAATGATAAATGTACTTTCAGCTTATCTTCTGGTGTAACATTTGTAGGCCATTGAGATGTCAACAGAATATCAATGCCTCGAAAGTTGTCAGAGCCTTTGACACAAATATCACGTAAGAAAAGTGCATCTTCAAATGAATAGTGATAGTCTTGTTTTACTTTATTATTGTTGTAAATTCCACTTATATAAGCAATTTTCAATCCATTTGTTGTAACGTACAATCCTCTTTTACCTGTGAACCATAGAAAGATAAATAAACACTAATGACAAAGTTTTAGTTAATATTACCTATGTAATATACATTAGGACATAATTCTGAGTCTTCTCCAAATATTGCTGATGAATCTTCATTATTTGCACCTAATATGTAAGTTGTAATGGGTACTATAAGGAAAAACAGTACATTGTTGATATAAAGAATGGTTCCTTGCTTAGATTTTATTAAAATAAAACTATGAAGTACCTTTTTTAAGTCCTCGTTTGTAGGATTCAAATTCTTTATTATTTACTCCAAAGAAGTTACCGACGCACAGTACTAAATCGAACTGCCCGTTTTTTTTAACAATATTTTCTACGCGATTAAAGAACGCATTAAATTTACCCTCGACATCGCCGCAAAGTAGGCTAAAAAATTAAAATTTCGTCACGTCTTAATTTGAACGTTGAAAGTTTAGTTTGCGCTGTACCAACTATTTTACTAGTTGAAGAAATTCGTGCTAATTGAGAAAGGAAGCGCTACGATTTAAGGTATTTATACTTACATTCGTATTTTTTCGTCCATCGAGTATTTGAAAAAAAGTAAAAAGAGATATTCGTATATGTAAGTTTTTAAGCTTTGTACTGAAATTACCAATCGACTTTAAACGTGTTTAATTGTAATGTAGTAATGTAATGTAATTCTATTTGTAAAAGATATGTATATTTTTGCTATTGACTACGATTACGAATAAATTGGAATAAATATTTGTTAATGTTTTACAGGTTACAAATGAATTATTTCAATTACAACTTCGCCATACATGTTCAATATTTGCTTATTACATTAATAGATGGCAGCAAAAGATTGTAAGAGCATTACTCGTAGTACAACAGTACATTATGTAAAGTAAATTTTATATAAATTTAATTCATTTTATATTTATTTCTCTAATTATTGTTACCTTAAAATTATGTTTACTGTGTAAAAGGTACTGCTGTTAAATTGTTATGGAGCATTATCTATTTTATCATTTCAATCATAGATGTCGCAACATGCATTATATATTAATGTAATTGGAAATTAGTCCTAAGTATTATTTCTTCCTCAAAAGCTATTTTTTTTTTAAACGATTTTAACAAAAATATTAATTCAGATTTTGGAACACTTGCCATTTGTAAGATCTTTAAATGAAATAAAGTGGACCACATTTGTCTGCACGCTAGGACAAGTATACATTGGGAAAGAGTAATGCTAATTAATTTATTTATTATAAATAATGTATATAACCCGTTACCTTATCTACGTAGCACACAAAGAATAAGATTGCTGAAAAGTTTGCAGCATTAGGTATGTTTCCAAATTTGTCTCGCTGAACTGCATTCGTCGTGATGAAAAAATGTTATATTTTGAGAATAACCCCTTCGACATCTACGGATATAAGACACGCATAATTAAAATAATCTTTATAAACAGATAATGGATCAAATGCACCATCACCAATTCGTATTAATCTGGTAAAATCAGAATCTTTGTTCGAAATATTTTGAATAATAAAAAGCTGCCTTCAACCATGATCCTCAACGGCTCTTGTGGTTCGGGAATACCGGGGCACCATCTGTTTTCGAATTCGTTTGGGGGATTTGAAAAATACTATTTTAGTATTTGAAATGAATGCATCAATCTCTGGATAACATTTGCGAATCATATCTAAAAGATGTTCACACTCTTGATTTAGAGAACGGCCCATGCTATGCATTGTTGATGCCCCATCGCTCATAAACATCAACAGTTGATTACGCAACACTTCAAATTTCTGTACTGTATCTAGCACTACCCTCGTAATCACTTCGCCAGTACACTTTTGTAATCGTTTGCTTGCTGATAGGATGGATAAATTCGGTCGAAGGGGTTCCAGTACGCGCACGATAACATGTACAATGAAATTTTTTTCGATCTGTCGTTTCGTCCACTCTTAACCACAGCCGTTTATCTTTAACTACGGCTTTGATCTCTTTTTTATTATCTTTGCGCATATATGGTAGATACCTGTGTAACGTTGTCCGAGATGGCAGCTCCCAGTTGGAATTGTATTTATTCCAAAAGTCGTGGCACACCATCGATTTGTGTGCTGTATATTATTGACATGCTTTGTACAATTGCATTTGTGCTACCAGAATAACGGTCTATCGCAAACTCTACATACCATTTTAGCACCATCACAATGTAGATCCGGAAATTTACCGATATACTTGCTTACATTTTCAAGCGATGGCGGCCTTTTGCGCTTCTTTATACCCGACATACTATGAACGAGGTTCGTCTAACTCGCGTGGAGACCCAAGATGAACCAACGCGAAACGTAACTGTTTCGCTTTCTGCGTTGCTCGTGATGTCTGTGTACTGGATACGGTCCCGATATAAGATAAGCTGGCCCACTCTAGAAATAACTGAAAATAACGGTATATATTTCCTTCGGCGCTTCCTTAAAAATAGTTGTTTATTTTTTGAGATGCATCAGCTTCTTTAGTTTTTTTTTCTTCCAATTTCTTACTTATTTATGTCAAACTTAAGCGTGGCATTTTTTACATAATTTATTGATATATTTACATTTATTTATTTATAAACACGTGTTTATATATTAACTGCTAGTTTGTGCTATAATAACTATTATTATGTATAATAAACTATAAAATATTACTAATAGTAATGTGTAAGAAATGTAAAAATTTATCAAATTTATATAAAAAGATCACATACAAATAATTTTTTGAGGTTTTAGTACTTAAGGCAGTATAGTTTTCCTGCATTTCTCTTAATGGCAGTATTTTGAAAAACTTAATTTTTATTATGAATTTTACAAAGTAAAAATTCTTATATCTACACAATATGTTCAGTAAACATTATAGATAAATAAATAAAAAGCGTATTATGTAAAAATAATTTTTTCAATCTGCTGAAAGAAATGGTCGGTGATTATTCTTTTTTGTAATTCAAGATATCTTTCACTAATAAGCATCTACAAGTAAACAATCTAGTTTTGAGAAATAGATAGCTGACGTTGCTTTTGAGAAATCGCAATACTTCTAAGGCTGCGTGATCTTTCAAACAAGGACGGGTCAGTATATATTGGTTCGCTAGGGTCTTCGAAGGGGCCTCCTGGTGCCGGTTCTGGGCAGTCCATATCATCTTTGACCAAAACTGGGAAATTATTGGATCGGCCAAAGCCTGTGAATGGCTTTTGGAATCCTCCGCCAAAAATCGATATACCAGATACGCCACTACTTCGTGTTGCAGGGTACGAAGAAGAAATATGAGAGGATGCTCTATCTACTGCCAAGTTTTTCTTCATTACTGACCAATAACGGCGATATGCAAAACCCACAAATAAAGAAATTGTAATTAAAATGATTGTCAATGCAAAAACAGCTGAAATAAGGCCTTGATATTCGCTTGGAGTAATACAAACACTCTCCATTAGGGGTTCGGCACGTCTAGCTTCTAGTTGGAGTTCTTCTCTGGATTCGAAGACCTAAAATATTTTGTCAAATATTTTATTCAGGCTAAACAAAATTTCGTGATTACCTCTATCAATTCTCTCACTTGCTCAGGACTTTCCAACTCAGTATCTTCTTCAGGATCTATTATTGTTATAGTGTCATTGGAAATTTGTCCATCGTCTTCTAATAACGTGTCATTTTGGGTGATGATTGTTTCGTTTAGAGAACGTTTTCTTCGCCCAAATGAGGCTTCCGATCGTCCAGAACTCGATGGACAATATGCTGGTTGGCAGCCATCTTTGCATGTTCTTACATTAGCTTCAAAGATCAAATAGTTCGATTCCGGAATTTTAAAGGCATTGAAATTAGCTTCTAGAGTATCGCCATTTCTAGCACGATCTAATTCTGGAAATACATAAGGATCTACCGGACATCTGCAAACAAAAATCAACATTTAATTTCTAACTGTATTGAAATTAATTATGTTATTTATAAGAGACGTTGCTTGTACTTACCCATATTTATCTATCAGCTGAACAGACCTGCCAGTATAGGGATCTCTTGCTACAACATTTGTAGCAAAAATATCGGTAATATAATTGTAACCATCTTGAGCTTCCAATCTAAAAGTTAACGGATCACCCACTGCTATTGTAGTTGTTGGTCTTCCCTGATACAAAATAAGCAGTCTAACTTTCGAACTTAGAGTATTTTCGGCTGGTAAATATTCGATTGGTATTGGGCTTCCGGAGCTTGAAAAGACAGGAAATTAGCGTGTTTTTAAACTTATTTGAATTAAAATAGTTTTACCCAGCACCAATGTACGATGAAGTTACTATAGCTTCCCCAGGTCCTTTAAATAAGCACGTTAGATTAAATCGTTTATCTCTGTCAGTCTGGACATTATCACTAAACTGCACCACCACAATATTAGTCATTGTATCACCATAGCGCTGAGTTCCACACTCTGGGTATCCTTGCGAACCACTTATTCTTAAAACGTTAATCGTACCACCATTTCCTCTAAAGAAACAACGATCGTAATAGCCATAAGCATAAATTCTACCGTAAAAGCCTTCCCTCGTTCTTAAAGTAAATTCCATGCCATCTTCACTACACACTTGGCTTACTAAAATTACAGAGAAAAGGACCTATGTAGTATAAGAAAACAGTTAGACCGTATGCTTATATTTTATTTAGTATATGTTAAAATACATATTGTGTACTATGTATTACCGTCTAAACATTCGCCATCTCCTTGTCTACTAATAGACCTTTCGTAGTAGTTGAAATTGGTTCCTGGTTCAAAGAATTGGGGGTTATTTAAATCAAGATCCCTCGAATCCCTGTCACTGAGCTCACAGTTTTCTACATCGTCTTCATATAGTGCTGCACCCTCTCTGCAAAATGTAATTATTGGAAGTTTACAATACATTTTTAGAAAAATAGATATAAACTGTTATTAGAAAATTAAAGGCCACTATAAAATATAAAAATGAAAGGAAACGATATCGAATTTTCCGTTAATATATCTCACCTGTAGTTAAAAGAATGACAGGAAAATCCAGTACTTTCGATGCATGCTAGTTGGCAATCTCTCAAATTTGGCCTAGTCAAAAAGCGTACTATATAATCTTTACGTATCCTTCTCTTCGTTCCTAGTTGCTTGAAGTTTTCACCGCCATCGCATCTAGACGCGTACGGACGATGAGGTCCTGCGGTATCAAAATTGTCTTCGTAAATAGGCCCATCAGGTCCTGGCGATATCGGTCTCGTCGGTCTCTTATTGTCTAATGGTCTAGGAGGACGTCGACTAGGATAAAGTGGATAATTGGGTCCACCAAAACGCTCATCACCATAGTAGCTGAATTTATTTCGATAATTATCATCGCCATTCTTATTTCCATTGTTGTATCGATAGCCATTTCCGAATCGATCTCCAGGACGATACTTGTCTCGCGGAACATATCGATCCGTTGGTCGATATCCATCTCCAAACTTATCGTAAGGCAACCGGGAATCGTACCAATCGTTACCACCATATTTATCTCTAGAACCACCGGCAATCCATTGATTGTTGCTGCCGTCTCCGGGCCGGTGCCTATCAATGTATCCAAACCGATCGCTGTTACCATACCGAGTAGAAGGAGTATAATCTCCGGATCCAAACCGGCCCGGTTTATATGAAGTATCAGAGTCATGTCCATCATACTTAGTACCACCGGGCCGGTATCGATTACCAGATGGATACCGATCGCTAGATGGGAATCGATCTCGATCTCCAAATGGATATCTGCCTCGATCTCTATCTGGGGTATATCGATCTCTATCTGGTGTATATCGATCTCTGTCTGGGGTATATCGATCTCTATCTGGGGTATATCGATCTCTATCTGGAGTATATCGATCTCTATCTGGGGTATAGCGATCTCTATCTGGAGTGTACCGATCTCTTTCTGGGCTAAATCGGTCTCTGCCTCTAGATGGGACATATCTATCTCCAGGATATCGAGGAACATATATATCTCCCGGTCTGTACCTAGAACCCGGACCGTATCTATCTTCTATTGGATAACTTGGTTTATAATTTGGGACATCGTAATCACCATATCTTTCATCTCCTGGTAGAGGTCGTGAATCGGGGTATCGATGAGGTATTTGTACTGGAGTTGTTGGATATGGAATAATGTCTGGTAATCTACCATGATGATGAAGTTCGTCATAATAATTCGGTTCATCATACGGCGATGGATACCTGCCAGGCGGATAAGGCCTATCATATCCTCCACTGCTTGGGGGATATCGTGGAGGAGGATAGTCGTATCCACTATCCCCGCCTGAACTACTTGGTGGAAATGGATGACCAGGACCATCGATTTTGGGAGGATAAGGTCGTGGTGGTGGCATACCTGGGCGTCCACCGCCAGGGCCTCCTGAAGGTTGCCGTTCAGGAATGTCCATATCACTGCCGACTATGTGATCTGCATTGAGTATTTTGATACAAAAACAGCAGGTTAAAATGGCTAACGTTATGGTATATTTTTAGTTGATGCTATATGAAATTAAAAGAATACATCGATGATTCTTATCCGCCGAGAACCTACCAAAAATATACCGCTAACTGTTTTTTCTAGAAGGAAATACTACTTACGCATTAAATTCTCGTAATAGTCATAATCGGCATCGTAAATAATTCTCATGCCATCTCTTTGATTATATCTACTCAACCGACATGATCTAAATCTCTCACTATATACAGCCGATCTACATTGGAAGCTTGGCTGTCGTAAACATTCATCTAAACATTCACTTAGTGTTTTGTCGGATAATTCTGATTGATGTTCTCCGCCTAGTCTGCTATTTCTGTACCGTTGAAAGGCTGTATCTGGTCTTTTTCCGGTGAATAAATGGGAAGTTACTGGATTATCCGGATATTCTGAGCCACGAGCTAGAGCTTTTTGTAGTAAGCAAAGATTACAAGAAATGTGTGGTTACTTACGACTATCCAAACAAGCGAAATCATAGAAATGGTGAGTTGGACTGCTACTGACACCAATATCGTCTTTTTGAGATATGGAATCTTCTTCAGAAAGGGTACATTGCTTCGTCATTTCGTCGTATTCAACAGATCTACAAAAGTATTTTTCAGCCCTAACACACATTGATTGACATTCTTCCAAGGTAATATTGCTAAATAAGTCAACTTCAAACGGACCGCCAAGACGTTTGTTTTCTTCTTTTATAAATACAGCTAACCCGTCACAGCGCCTTTCAGCTAAAAAATCATCGTAACTTAAGTAATGCAAATACTATTAATATATTAGTCAATAATTAGGATTTAAATAAAAAGCTCTTACATGATTTCATTTTTCCAAGTCAATTCTTCTACGTACGCAAGCGTACAATGATAAAAATATTAACACTAAGGATTCACATGAGGATATTTAACAAACGAGGAAACACAGGAATGCTTAACTACTTGAAATTCTAGTAAAAATTCTGAAACATCGTGTTTGCGCACTGTAGAAATTTGACGCGAGAACAGAAGCCAAATGTGAAAATCATCGGTGATGTTATAATGGGAAAATAATCTCTTTAGCTTTTGGATAACTTATCGGGGATTATTTACACCTGTCAGTTTGCGTTATTCTAAAATCTTAACATAATCCGTGACAATACTCACCACTTAAACAAGTATTTTCCAAATAATCTGATGTCGGATCGTCCTTCCACTTCTCAGGGTGTGTTCTGCGTGTAAATCTACTCAAAGTACAAACGCGAGTTGCCGAATCGAAGGAAGCTGATCGACAAACGAAACTAAATTCGCTTAAACATTTATCTTCACATTCGCTCCTGTTAGAAACCATAACGTCTTTAACATCGGCTGTATCCAATTTTAATTTTTTTCGAGGGTGTCGTTCAAAAATATACTTTCTGTTTGGGCATTCGCGATCAGGTCTTCCAGCTAGAATTAGAAGTATAATCTCAGGTTCTTAATTGAATATTAATTTTTTTTGCTCCTACCAGTTATACACACTTCAGTAAAATGTACACTATTCGGAACGAGCATTAAATTTCCAATTCCTTCAGGAGCAGCTTGTTCGCTAGTTAGGTAACAAATTGACTCTTCGTATTCGGGCCCTCCGTTGTATAAGGCTATCCTACTTCCAGGCTGAAAATCGAAAGATTTGCACATTCTGACAATGTTATTCGTGGCGCGGTCTCTCAAACACATTTCTTGACATTTTTCTAAAACCATAAATGGCGGTGCCGAGTCTCTGATCATATCATCGTCGAAACCTTGTAGTTGGGTGTTTGGCAATCGCTCGTACCATATTTTTCCATTCATCGACCCGGAACCGCAGGAAGTTTGAGCTGTAAATGTGGAAGGAGAATTTGCATATTTCGTTGGAAAAATGATGAGTTATGACGTAATAATTATTTAGTTCTAGGTCGAAAATACAGAAAAGTGATTACCTCTTGTCATCATTTTTAAGACTGTTAGTACTGTTATAGCTTGCACCATATTGGGAACGTATGGATAACTTTTCATTTTGATAAATAAATGAAAGTCACTACGAAGACATAATTTGCAGTACCTGTAATTTATAATTAGAAAGCTCGATCACTCATTAGAAGTTAAATACAATGGAGAGAGTAGTTCGCAAACATCAACATTAGTTAATAAATTATCAACGTTTGTGAAACTATGAAATGATTCTTGAAAGAGCATTTGAAAACATTTACTTTGATATTACCTTGATGCTCTGTTTGGTTCAATTTTGACGTGAATTTATAAATATAAAGCATTTAACTATGTTACAACTAAAGTGAATAGATGAGCCGCTTTGTCTAATAATAAGTATCTTTACAGAGCTTGTAGGTTTAATACCTAGAGTTTATACATAGGTTGTCCTTACCAGTAATTCACTAGTAATTTTCTGGTATAGCCGAACTCTACTTTAATGCTTTCGTGACATACCCAATATGTCCACAGAGAAGCGTTCTCTGTTTTTGTTACACATTTTACGAATATTAATTATATGCTCGTACAGAGTGTGAATTTTTTAGAGATTGTATAATCGAACATATAAAAGGCAAACTGTTTTCCCTTGTACCGGAAGAAGATAGGAGGAAAACTAAAGAAAAGGAAAGCTTTGTACTAAAGACACACCAGAACAATGTCAAATACAACACCAACAAAGATAACACTGCGTTTCTTAGTAGGGACGATCTTATAATTCTGACAGAACAACGCAGGTTGAAGCTCTAAAATTTTACTTACACAAACTAAGAAATACCGAAGATGAAATCTATCGTTCCCACTTGTCGCAACAGACACCAGTTTTTCAGCAGGACATCTGCTAACCTGAAGACTGAGTTACATTTTAAGGGCACTGTTAGAATAGAATTTAGGTTGCTGGCATTGGTGCGAAGTCCATAACGATAACAACAAGAATACCAGTGCATCTAAACCAAATATTTGCCTGTGTAACTTAATAAGTGAAGATAAGCTATTATGTATTATGGTTAACTACCGTGTACTTTTTAACAATATATTTAATTATCTTAAAGTAAAAATCTTGTTAACCAATGTCTAGATCGTTTTTAAATATTATATTTTTCCACTTCCGCTGCAAATTAGAGAACTTTGCACAAAAGTATATCAAAGTGTTATTCTAAATGAATGTCAATGCTACACTTAAAGAGGGGAAGATTTACTAAAGAGAAAAAAAGAGAAACGTATTGTTACAGGCAAACACGGCCGAGGGTTTTACAGTTTTTAGTGGTGTGGTGATAATAATGGCAAGGATTGAAAAATTATTTATATTTAATATTTACATTTCATTCGTTTATTCTTTACCTCACACAACATACTGCACAAGTTCAGGGGACAAATTATTGTTTATTCTGTAACTAACGTAAATCCCAAAATGAAATAGAAAATGATATGTGATTTGTATAAAACATAAACATAATTTTTGAATGAGTTTATGATGACAGAAAAGTCTGAGATTGTACAGGGTACAAATGTACAGGGTGTTAATAATTTAAGAAAATATGAAAACGCTCTAAAATCGATGTACTTATCATTATTTTTCATATTATAGAAAAATGATTATGAAGACTGAAAAACATTTTATAGGGAAAAAAATTTCAATTTATTTATTCATTTTGTATCACATCACATTTTTTTTATAATTCGCTTTAGAATTTCATAAAATTAATATTTTTTCAAACCCTTATTTCTCTTTTATCGTTTGTTTAGAAACTAATTTTTAATTTTGTTTTATTGAATATTTTAAATGTTATTTTGTTGAAGGTCATCATATTTGTATTATTTATGGCTTATAGGATTAAAAAAAATGATGCTACATACTACATACAGGTATAGAACTTTATGATTGACGATATGCTAAAATTACGTAGTTATGTACATTGTTTAGTAAAAACCTGACTTAAAGGAATGTGTAACTTATATTTAAATAGTTTTTGCTAGTACTTCAATGTTAAAACAAGGAGAATTATTACATTAATCAATCAATGGCAATATTTCGCACAACCCGGAAATGCAGCTTACATGTTACATAACGAATACTTGTGGTATTTTCTTTCTGGACTCTACTAAACTAAATAGCCAACCATGAGAGTTATTTAACTATATATTTGAAAAAGCATTGTACGTCAAATAGTAACTGACCCTTACCCACTAATTAGCTTTTTTTTTTACTACACGCGGGAGAAATAAAAAACTGTAAAATCCAAGCAACGTAACGTAAAACAAAAATCATAGTGGAATGTGTCATTGGGCGTTACGCTTGGCTTAACCATGACCGATAGACAGATAAAGCATGTTCCATGAGCTTATTTTGCGAGCAGGATGCTCACTTCCGTGCCCCTTTTTTGCTATTAGTCTTTTTTCTCTTTTCTAAAACATTCGGAGGCACCTGCGGTGTGTACAAAGTCAACCATTTCGAATAGATTCCAAACTCGAAAATAGACTATGTGAAATGCGTATACAGAAATGGACCACCTATTAAATATACTAAATGGAAGACTCCATGGGAATTACGCATGGAATTTGTAGGACTGGTTAATGTATTCAGATACCATTACGTAAAAAAGATTTTATTTACTATAACTACCTATTGTGCTTATTGATGTTACACGTTTGTTTAACTGAGTTTGTTTGCAATTGTAATATCAAACAATTGATTGTAGTATTATATTGGGCAGTTGAAGAAATTTGCTTATTGTACGTATGTACAGTAAAAGAATTAAATAACCGCTGTGTTCGCCAGTAAAGAAAGAGATATGTAAATGTAGAGACGCGTATTGTGGGATATATTCTAAATAAAACTATCTATTCTTGACGCGTAAATATAAATAGAAGAAAGTAGTAGGCATGTAAATAGGCTGCGTAATAAAAACCAACAAATATTACATCTATATTTAACATTCATAGATTTAATTACTGTTGAATAGAGATTGTTTTAAAACTAAAGGTGGTAGGCCATAGTTACCATGGTAAAACCACGTTAGAGGCGAAACTAACTGAGCGGGAAACAAATGATCACGGTAACTTAGCATGTGAACCATACCGGAGACGAAAATCAACTGCAGGGATATTGTTTTCGTAAAATTGAACTATTTAAGAAACTTGACAAGCAGGGGTAATAGTAATACATACATATGAATATTACTGGAATGGATTATTCCGCCTGCTTATCAAGTTTCTTAAACAGTTCCAGTTTAGCTAAAATTCTCAGTTTAAGTAGTAATTAAATTCATGAATATTAAATACAGACGTAATATTATGCGGTCTATTTACTTGTCTACCCCTACTTGTATTTATTCGTCAAGTATATGTCTTTTTATTTTACGTCCAAAAGAGCAGGTACAATATATGCCACAAAAAGAAGATACACGTCACTACATAGATGTATCTTTACTCACAAACAGTACGGTTATTAAATTCTTTGTATTTACAAGAATAAGGTCCTCTTTAAGCATTTTTACTTTTACCGTATAGCTTTATGATAATATGATAGCTCCATTTTAATCTATTTTTGAATGAAAAGATATGGAAATTTTATTCAAATTCCTTTTTCTCAGAAATATTTTTTTTTATTTCTTCCTTGTTACGTCAGTTGCTCTCTTTGAATATTTCCCCTCCATCGCCTGAACTCTACTTTTTAAACTTTTCATTTGTTAATGTCGGTCGAACCACCGTTGAATATAGTAACTTTTCTACCCTTACTTATTTTCTTTTTACCAATAAATGTATTGCCGCGTTGTTTATGCTTTCCTTTATTTTTTCCTCTACTTCTCCGTTACTTAGAATTGTTGTTCCTAGGTACTTAAAATAATGCACTTGTTTCAAGGTGTTTTCGTAGAATTTTATACTTTTTCCTATTTTTCTCTTCTCCAATGTCATAACTTTTGTTTTGCATTTATATTCATATTTATCCTTTACTTACACCACATTTTTCCCCTAATTGAACCACATACGGCCGGATCATCTACAAAAGCGCACTCCGCTAGTTTGATCGGTCGTAACTTCCTGTAGCCTATAAGTTGGTTGTCTTCACGCAATGTGTGTTGTTGTGGCACATTCAATTTCCCCTCGCAATTTATCTCCAGTACCTCCAGTACCGGTAGATTTTATTAAAAAAGTAATTAGAATAATGATAGCGCGGACTATGGAGTAGTATGGCAAATAATACTAATGTATCGATACACTATGGACCATTCAAGTTATTATTTGTTTAATTTGGAAGAGCTGCTTCGCCAAGTAGCTAGAAGATTATAACAAATGTTGTATTTTTTAAATAGGAAATGATAATATTAATAGTACACAGGCCCTCTTACTAGTGTTTGCAATTTATTGGAAAGGGAGACCTACTGGCTACATACGTACTGACTTGCTGAATGTCTCGGTTTGACCTCATTGGAATATTCTCCATTACTACAGATTAATTTGTAAGTTATTTCAAGTTAAATAGGTATTATTGTACTTTTTTATATTTCTTTCCTGTGACATTTTTGTCCTAAGAAATGAAAAACTTTTGCAAATTTTCAGTTTTTCCGCTGCTCGTTCTGAATAAACTCCACGTAATAAAGATTTCATTGAACGGGTACTTCAGAAGTCTAATAGACAACATGAAAATACACATGTATATCTGGGAAACTATACACATTGCAACACTGCCAAACTAAATTACTGGCGATAAAATACGCAAAATGGAAAGTTTATTATATATTTTATTTTTTCATGCACACATACTTCAGATATTATATAATAATTTGTGAAGTATAGCTCTTTTTTGTGGAATTTTTTAATGCATTCTTGTTGTGTTGTGAAAATATACTAACACAGTTTCCTTAGAAACAGCAATTTCCAAAGTACTCATTTGAGTAATTGTATCTATAATTGAATAGTAAATGTACAACCTATGGTACAGCATTCTATTTATTTCTAAGCGTAGACTTTTTCTATACAAACAAAAATATAATGCAATCATCACATATGTTTATATGTTTCTTTACAATTAGACCTGTATTAACAATGTTTAAATTGGGCTAATATTTGCTTAAGTACTACAAAGATTGAGTTTACCAATAAAATCCAGATTGACAGCATTAATAGCTTCCATATATTTTATGAATAAAGTCAACATATTGAAGAAAAAGTTTAAGAATTCTCACGTACACGGGATATCCTCAATATAATTTTTTAAAGATTAGAATTTCAATAGCTTACGTTAGAGTTTTGTATTTTAAATGTTAAACGATTGTTGTCAAAAGCATATGCTAATCCATTCAAAAAGAATGGTGGTACTTTTAGAATAACAAAAGCTTTAAAAATCCTATTTATTGCTCCAATATTTTTTCCACTCTAATATCTTGTAGAATTTGAAAATGTTTGGAAGTATGTTAGTACTCCTTTTCTTTTAATGTTACAATTTTTACCTTAATTACCGTTGTTTTTCTTAAAGATGTCAGTTTTACGTATCATGACGTCGCGTCTATTCAATGGAATATCTAAGATCGTGGTGCCCAGTCAAAATGCTCATCTATTCCGTGAACATGAATCAACCGAAGACTCCAACAATAGGTAAGTATTAGCTATTTTTATTTTTGTTACATCGTCGATTACAACTACTTAAATTCCTGCATAAAATCATTAGAGTGAAGCAGACAAGATCTGTTTTAATGACCTTTTTGATGGTATTTTATTTAGTTTTAATTTTAATGTATTTTTGTTAATAAAATTAAATTAAAAAACAATGCAAAACTAAGATAGTTGTACAAATAAGTACGAAATCTACTTTATTACAATTTTTGAAATAATTAGTAGGAATTATAACGAAAGATTAACAACAAATAAATGACATCATCAAAAAATTAACCTCTTTAAGAAATTGATAAAAATTAAAGTGCACTGGTGTCGGAAATTGATAAGTGATGAAAAAAACATTGAAACATTTTCCAACATTTTATAAACAATATTACATTTTGCAATTTTTTTGAAAGGAAATAAATTTGCTCACTTTTCTTTCTCAGTTCTTCAGTAAATGGCAAAATCATAATTTAGCTACATTATATAGGGGTGTCTAGGTAACGCCTTCGGTAGTTTTCGCAGTTAGCATCTTAGTCTAGTTCTTAAAATTTATATACGTTCGCTGTATTATAACAAATTAATGTTAGGTTCGTATTACTTCCGGTTATTCTGGAAGTCATAATCATCTTTAATATTCCTAATGGAATTACATACTTTTTATTGAATGTTCAATTTTTAAATATTCCATTTAAAGACATTTTTTCCTAATGGAACGCGCTGTATATGAGAGCTTGCCTTGAGCAAAAACGCCGCATCACATTCATAAGACATTAAAATTGTTGATCAAAATTTGTTAAAGTTTTAACAAAACTTGACATAATTACTTGTTACATTTTGTAAAAATACTTAAAAATAAAGAGCTTATTTTTATTTCTAGTCCGAGTTATAATTAGTAAAATAAAAATAATAAATATTAGGAAAGCAATTCTAATTGTTAGGAAACATGTGCACAACCAAAAATAAAAATAAGCTCTCTAGTCTTAAGTATTTTTTTAAAGTGCAACAATTTTAATGTGTTATTATGAATAATATCATCCCTTTTTGAATGATGTTTGATGGTTCATTAATGCAGTTTTCTTACTCTTGTATTTTTTTCTCTGATAAAGAATGGAAATGAAATTCGAAAGCTTTAAAAAAATTTTATTTACTCCTTCAGTTCAATTTTGATTGAACTCCCCAATAGTTCCTTTTTCGATCAAAAAAAAAGATAATTTAAGCTTTTTTGTATTCATGTTGAAAGTCAACAGAATATTTCGTTTTTTTAACGAGAGAAACCCACATGTACCACCAATGCATAAATCTAAATTCAGACGCATAGAATCAAATTTCATTCGTTTTGGAATAAAAAGGTGGTATTAAAACCTATGAACTGTCTCGCGCTATTTTTCTACGTATCCCAACAGCTCAATACCCGCCGCACCTTCGCAATTACAAATTTCACATATGTACATACATCGGTACAAAGATTTTTTTAAAGTATAAAATGCGAGCAATATTCTGTTCAGACAGTCTATAGGCAATCAAGCTAGAAGAGCTGAACTTTGGCAATTTATACTAGTTAAAGTTCAAAAGGATTTTGATTTTCCATCTAAAATGAAATAAATTCAGATTTGAGGGAATTTTAAATGCAACAAATTTTCAGTATTGGGCAAAACAAAATCCACATGTCAGACGTCAGATGTCTGTGTTATTACTCCTGTATAAATACGACATAAATTCGTTCGTGTTTCTGCTTATTGCCTGTTATAAATTTTCTAAACTAGATTAAGATGTTAATTACGAAAACTTTTAATGAACGGGTTGTATTGAATATGTACCGAAAGTGTTAAGACAAATTCAGTGATTTAAAGTTATGTAGGAAAATAATGCGGGTTAAAGAGCTGGAATTTAAGTTTAGGGAATTTAAGCGTGACGTTAATTTTAACAAGCTAGGCAATCAAGATTTAATCAGAGCTATTCAAATCTAATTTCTGAATTTTAATCTCAGTGAGTAAGAGAGGTATAGGTATCACGTAAGATCATAAATCTGCTTTGATTCTCATAATGTTAAGGTCGAAGATCTTAACGCGATTGACGTTCACTAACTAGTTGTGACTCTTCTGCTACGACAAAATTTGTCGTCACCTTACGATTTTACTAAATAATTACCATGCACTATTACATTAAATGTTGCCAATGAAAAGTAAAAATTATTTTTATTTATAACTCATATACGAAAATAGATCTTGGAAAAGGAAAAGTTAATAATCGCTTTATTTGCTCTATATAGTAAATAAATCATTAGAACGAATTATGACGAAATAAACTTTATTGAAACGACAAATGGAAGTGTTGACTACTTTGTTTCTATAGACATTGAGAATTTAATTTATTATACTTCGACATATAATTCGGTGTGGGATTCTGTTTAGAACGTTTGTCATAATAATTTTGTTTTTAATATAAAATGCCATGCGGCGGTTGTTCTACGTCAGAGTTTTAGGACAACGTGTATGTAAATTTCATACGTAAGATGTTGTCTAGTTGTTGATCATAAAATAGCTTTTCGGCACGTGGAATCAATAAGCCGATGTTTTTTATTGATTTTATTGGTTAGAATTTAGAGGTGTGTTAAATATTTATGAAGTATTTTCGTGCGATTTAAAAAACATCTATATAAATTATCCACTTTTAGGAGGATTGTCTTAAAAAAAGACAATGTTCTCATTTATATGAGAAAAATTGAAAAAAGTGTACAATTAGTAGAAAATCATTTCTATTAGTCAATTCTGGTTGCTTTACTTTGATTGTTTTCCATCGATGTTAATGGTTCATTAAAATCTTTTTGCAATCTTGTGTTTTTCTATTTAGGTAATGATGATGATTTGACGATGGTTAGTAGTAAATCTTTAGTGGCCTGGAAAGAAAAAGTATGGTTCCCGAAAGCCTGTAACAAACTTCGTTCTTTTTTATTTGTTTTCATTGTCACGATAAAATATCGCACAGTGGGAGGCATTCTATTTTTAAACGGCGAAAATATGTTTCAAGCATTCAATAGCGCTTTATAACTTTGTTGTTTAATATTATCTATTTACATTTTACTTGAGAATCTTTATGTTTCGCGAAGCGCAACGTATACTTGCATACGTTAGAATGTTGCTGCAAACGAACAAGTTACGAAGACACCTAGCTATATACCTTTAATTGAAACCTTTTTCAAACTATTTCTTCTTTCAAGCAACTGTGGTACCATTGTAAGAAATATCTAGTCGCCAATACTGCAGCTAAAATAATGTTAACGTTTTTTGCCCTTTATTGGAACTGAAAATATCGCAATATACGCATAATTTGTTTTGTTTGCAACCTGTTACATTAAATGCTCGCTGGAGACAGGAAGATTGGTTGCTTGTCGGGCGGTACTTTTTGGAATTAATACCTACTCTGTAATGTAACTCTGACTAATAAATCTATAGAGATAACCAAGGCAGGTGCAATTATTACTTTTTTGCAACGACTAGACAGACTCGTGTTTATTCGTCTCACGAGTCTATCTAATCGCTGCAAAAAAGTAATAAAATACCTGCTTTTGCCATCTCTATAAATCTATTCTGATTATACTGTACAGAATGTTTGATAGGTTCTTTAAATGTATTTGAGTATTGGAAACTATTTGTAATGTCAATTTTCGATTTGTCAATTATAAGGCATCTTGCACTGAGAGAAAGGAATTGATTCATCCAACAAACCACAAAGTAGTTTTTTACTTCCTATCAACATTGTAATGTAGGTTGGTTGACCATTTATTTTAAAGTTGATACAATTCAAAGAGTTCAACTAAATGTATGCTGCTATTTTAAGGTATGTTGAGTCAACGTACATAATGTTAAAAATAATCTACCCATAAAGAGTTTTTCGTTAAAATGCGATATTTTTTATCCATCCTTAATATGCTGTACTTACTGCTAAAAAGCATAGTGTGTGATGCTTTAAATAAATCTCCTGCTTTTATCTTGAACTCTAATCAATATTTGTCTACTTATTTTCATTATTTATTATTTATACGTGGTGGTTAACTTACTGAACAATGTATGTATGAAAATAATGGTTACTTCAAGTAGGTGATGGAATTATACTAAAAGAGATAACGTTTACATATTTGCTTTAACGAATATCTCTAGTGAACCAAAATGGTACAGTATTTCGCCACAGTATTCCATGTTTTTAAACGAGAAACTTATCTGCATAGAAAGAAGGACGCATTTACAAAGAAGATTCTAGAAGAGCTGCTATGTTAGATTTTGTAAAAATTATACAGATTGTTCCATTAAAGAAAAATGAAATAGCATGAATCAAATTTTGCCGTAGAATGTGGTTGATATAAAAAAAATCATTGACATCGTAGCTGACGCTACACGAACAATGCGTCGAATATTGAGCCGAATATTTGAGTCAATAAGTTTCTGCTACGCGGTATGGCAAATGTTTAATTCGATAGTTGGTACAAACGACTGTCTATTAGTTGTTTGGATGAATTCCATAATGAGTTCAATATTCCATTCCATTTCCATAGAATGCTTTATATTATTTCTATACGTGTCTACGTAAAATATCGAACAATATTGTTAAAAACTTACATTTATTATGAAAATTGCTACTACCAAGACAATAGAGTTAAAAATTATTGTAATATAATAACATTCGAAGGAATAGTGTAGCCGTGTATCCAAACAACGGATGTTTTCCTTTGAACGTTGGAGGAATTCCTTGAATCATGTCAAAAAGACGGACAGTGTCCCGAATGTTTTCAAACACAACATTGGACGTTTTTACATTGGTAGCTCGTAGATGTGAACGTCGACTACATGATGCGATAAACTATCAACGTTGGAAGACGTTCATAGCGTTGTGTAGCACCGGTTTTACCAAAAACTCAAAGAAATACTCAATCGAATAAAATTTGAATCATGAAGGAGCAGATATCGATCATTAAAGAAACAGCGGAATTTCGAAAAAATCTCAGATTATATTAAAAACTAAGATAGATGAATATAGGAAATATTGAAGACAGTTGATAAGAATTGAAGAAAAGTATCTGGAATTATCTTGCACGGTAAGTGTACATGCAGTAGATGAATTAATATTTTGTAATAGCAGCACTATTATTCAATATTTTTTGTAAATGCCTGGTCATAAGGGATATAAAGAAATAAATAAATTCTGATGTGAGATCATTCCAAATTTCGTTTGTTTTGTCTTTTAATTCCTCGACGCTTTCAGACCCGAAACTACTATGTTTCATTTGTTAGTGATATATCCTCACACGTTTTCTAAGATTAAGGCCTAGACATGTCGAACACCATGTTATGTTAATTTGCCTAAACCATTAATTAGTAACCGTAGATTCTCGATAATTACTCTATTCAAAAATAAAATTTCTGTGGGGACACAATTTCCACAAAATAGTACATGTGTATGTATATTTTCAACTTTATTAAACAATTAAATATAATTTTGTTGGTAATCAAGAAATAATGGCCCCCGTTATTGTAATCTCTTTGAAATGTTGAGGTTGTGAGTTATAACAATAATGAAAACAGCATTTGTTGTTTTCCAGTGCACAATGATCTAAATAAAACTAAATACGTTCTTTAAAATGCATAACTAAAGCACGTTTGATACAATGACATTTTTATAACAAATTTTTTCCTTATTAGTTTATATCAAATTTAACTTTTATGGAAAATTGTATAATTTCTTTGAGCATATTATTATTTTTCTTCATTCCTCATTAATTCTGGATTTTTTTCTTTATGAGACACTAAAGAGCCGGTCTAATGTCGATTAGAAGGGAAGGCCCTTCTATAGGATTTTTCAAAAATGATGTTATTGTCGTTCTAACCTGCTCCTATTTCTTTTCTCTCTGCCTAAATATCTTTAATAACAGATGTTGGTTATTCGAAGATCTTTTGAAAAAGTGTTCTTTATTCGATTTGTTCGTTGTTTGAACTATTCGTTAACCAATCACCCACTGTAGCTTTTTGGTGACTTTTGTTATACAATACAAAGGCTTAGCTGGTATTTACGAAATTTGCAAATTAGCGGTTGCATTTATTTGACTGGTATTTTGTAAATTCTTTCATTATTTCGTTTGTATCTACGGTTTTCCGTTTTTCAGAGATTACATTTTGCTTATAGGTGAAAAACTTGATGTACCGCATAGCCTTATGTGTATTCTAAAGATACACATCTTTAACTAATAACTTACCAACATGTATCTATGCGTAAATAAAATCGTCTCAAGCTGCAAACGACAAAGGCAACAGTCGTAACGGCAACCGAAAATGTGATATTTGCATATCTTTTGCTACATTGTCGGTCCGTACTTCATTAAAACGAAAATAGTAACTTTGTGATAATATTAAGCACAGCGACATTAAACAGAATCTAGTGTATTAGTTAAATTCGTATCGAGATGGTAGCTCTAAAATCGTAGCTATTTATCAAACCTTGTACGCTTCAGTTGGTGCTGTGAATGACTGTAGGATAATCAATAATTTCTGTTGTCTTGAATAGGTCCACCCTACCAACGCAAAGTATGCCTGTCTATTAGAATATTTTGTTGCTTTGGATAAAACTAATAATTTTTCTCATCAGTAATAATTAATATTAGTGATGTTTGCAGTTTTCGTGTCAAAATATTAGCGCGATGTTTTCCAGTGAATTTGTGAAACAAGGCATCGACCTAAAAACTTCAGAGGAGTTTAGTAGGCTTGCCGTGAACCGATAAAATAATCTAAGGTGCATAATTAATTAATAACCACGTTTAGGTACTTAATTGAAAATCGATAATTGAAGGGTTCTACATTGAAAATGCATAAACTTATCTAAATAAATCCAAACACGTTTTTCTTTCCTTGTTAATCCCATGATTTTCTACTCCCATTTTCCCATTTCAGATATATAAAATATTTTAATCGTCCAGACATCGACGGTTGGGATGTGCGTTCTATTATGACTGATCTCCTCGGCGCAGATGTGGTACCGGATCCGAAAGTAATCATAGCGGCGATGTACGCGTGTAGGCGTGTTAACGACTATTCACTGGCGGTACGTTTCTTAGAAGCCGTTAAGGACAAAACCGGCAATCAAGTGTGCGAGATTTACCCATACCTTATACAGGAAATAGCTCCGGTAATCTGCGAACTGGGAATTGATACTCCGGAAATATTGGGCTACGATAAACCGGAATTGTGGACGAAGAGCGTTTTTGACATGTAAAACAGAAGATTGTTTGCTTTAGCATTGTTATTTAGAGTAGTTTTTGACTTTTTAAATTACCGACTTTTGTATTGAAATAAATTAAATAAAATGAAGAAAAGGATTTACGTTTATCGCATATTTATTGACATATTCGCAAAGAAACAGAATTTTCACCAAGAAAAGGCATGATTTTCGTTCTATTTACGGCTGAAAGATTAAAATGAATTAATTAATGTAAACAATATGCAGTTAACTTTCCTTTAACCTCGCCTACGCAACATACATATTTTTAATGGTAAACATGTATGTATGTAAAAATATACTACTGGGTAAGTGGAAAGAAACGTAATTAGTGTAATTAAAAAATGTTAAGTAGCGTTTTTGTAAATGGTCCAAATTTTCCTTTGTTTTCGAGTTAATAGTCTTAAATATAACAAAAATATTCTTGCATTGGCTACCCATGTATGAAGCTCCTTAACATTTCACTCGTCAGGTCAATCGGTATTTAGACGATAGGTTTTCCGGGATTTGAATTGATCGCAGTAGTTCTATTAATTGACCTCCATGGCCTGAAGTACACGTGTACTCCTGGAGATTGATCCACCAGAACAAAAACAAAATTTGGAAATCTGCAGTAATATTTTATCATAATAAACATTAAATGCTTTTGCGATTTTCAATACATACAAAAAACATTCTCGGCCCCAAAGCAGGCACTTAGATTATAATAAAAAATAGACTCTGCTCTGAATTGGTTTTAGAAGGACATTTTTAAGGACTTAAATCTAAATTATATCCTAAGTTATTTCGTTACCACGATTTTTTGTCTAGTGTGGGAAATCTAAGCATTGGGAACAATTTCGTTTTATTCAGAGGGTATAAGGCCAACGTGACTATTTGAAATTTTAGTAGAAATTCAGAAATACCTTCGACAGAACTGGGCGGTAAGATGTACAGTTCTTTGGTAACTTTATAATAAAAATTGATCCTTTTGTTGCATGTTTATTATAAAAATAAAATAACCCATAACTAAGGTTAATATAATAACTTGTCAGCTGTAAATTTTTTGAAGTTACACGTACGCGACAAGAACAACCAACTTCGATTGTTACAAGTATCACAAAAAAATCGCGTTGAAAAGTTTCGAAGATTTCTTAATATTTTAGACGTCTGAAAGTTTTTTATTGAGAATTCTGTAAGGCTTACGATTAGAATCGTAGATATTTGTATTTAATAAAGTACTTGAATATATGCTATAATTGGTTAGCAAACAAAAGTAAATCTAGTGTCTCTGTTAAAAAAGTCGTGCAAAATGTGTATCTCTATTCCATTTAATACTCTACCAAACACTGAAGTGCATGTGCATTTTTTTTGTCTATTTTACCACCAGACCATTTTGAACTTACGATTTCTGCTCGAAATGTTATCACTTTCACCCACGAGCACCAACTGTCAACTGCTCCATGGGGCTGCTGGTAGAAGCCAGCTCTAGATGTGTCCGCACACTGTGTCCGGATACGCTTTTGTTCGCCGTTTCCGGGAAAGCACCGAAACATATCGTTCAGGTCATTGGATGGTCATTGCTCACTCACACGATGCCGTATTATAATCACACCTCTGGTGTATGCTGCAGGTACCCTTGTGCAATTAAAAACTATATTAATTTGGCGTGATCATGGACAGCCGATTCTATAGGTATATCGAACAAATGTTTGTGTGAGAATGAGATCTGAAGGGCGTTCTGTATAGGTACATAGATGATGTACAAATATGTTCATTGAAGCGTCACACTATTTTTATCGATGCGAAAATCACTTGTAATACTATTCCACATTCCGTGTGTATTCGGCTATTTAACATGAAATATAATTTATTATTCATTAGTCATGCACAAAATTACATTAAAAATCATTAATCCATTTCCTGAATCTAACAGCTTGTTCGTCGTCTAAGTGTATATATGTACACTATCGCTCATAAGTTTAATCGAGCAGCTCAAAAAATTATGAAATAAATATTTTATTTCCAATAGCGTTTTCATTGGATTGTTCTATAATACCTATTATTCGTTACAAAAATCCAAATTGCGTCAAAGATAAAATTATATTTGCTTTTCCTCAAACTAATCACCTTCAGCGTTTATTATTACCTTACAAATACACGGCACTCTTTTCAATAGTCTATCTAGATTCCACTCCAGGCGCTTAGTAGGGCTCTGCAAGATGCTAGTTTGCTAATTAGTCTGTAATGGCAACTCCATTAGTGTAGGAATACCATATTACCTTACTTAGCATTAATTTTTCTTAGCAAATGTTTATAATTGCTTTGTAATAAAAAGAATTTGCAAAAAATATTTATATTTAAACGGAATGAAAATGGCGTGATGGCATTGTTATTGGGAGAAATTGTTTAAGTGACATGGGCTTTAGATCAAATACGACGACGTTAGGATTACCAATCGTTTCTTCGGTTACCTACAAACTAAAACCAGTTAATTAATCGGCGCGGGCATTCAAAAACGTTATTTTCCTACTAACCACCGATTAGCCGTAATCAATGATTAGTTATAATCAAAGGAAAATCCGGCCCTAAAAACGTGAACATCATGTGATTTTAACTGCAACGCATGTACCTACTGCATATACAGCTACAACTTAAGATAACGTATTCACGTCGTTGCTAAGCCTAACGCTTAACAAAAGTATAACAAAATTAAAATAGTATTTATATTTCTTAGAATGAGACTTGTTTTGTAAATGAGTAACATGTAAAATGCATGTGTACTACATTGCATACATGTGGAAATATTCATTAAATGTAATCAATGTCTAGTATCACGAATTCGCTAAGTGCTGAATATTTGATAAAAGCATGCAAGCATATTTTTATGAAAAGTTTGCGAATGTGATCTAACGCCGACTGCTGATTAACTGTACATATTGTTCATATAGATATTAGAAACGCGCTATGCTTCAAAGCAATTTCAATATTTTTAGTTAAATATATAAATATGTCTAGTGTTATTCTAAAATAGCAACCGTTGAAATTTATTTTGAAAAATATTAATATTTAGAAGAAACAATTTTAGAAGATATACTGCTACTTTAATACTTCGTCGGTATTACTGTATGGGAACGCAAATATCAGTAAGCTAGAATAGTATAAAAGCTAATAAAATGTTTCGTGTGACAAATCCATCGCAGTCGTAGTATTGTTCTGTATCTTTGTAGCTGTTGGTGAATAATTTTTTTCCACTCGTTTGAAAATCTTAACACGTATTTATTTTCGTTATCACATTACAATGATGAAATGAATATTTCGAAATCTCCTTTCTCATTTTGTTTATCACAGTAATATACTACCGTAAATTAGATCTAACACTGTACTCTAATAATAGCGTTCATAATATTGCAGAACATAAAAGAGATTTTACAATGAACTCTGCTTCATAAATATTTACGAATATTGTTTATTATGTTTACTTACACATCTCTAGAACAAGACTACAATAAACATGGCATCCTTGTACTAAATAATTAATCACGTTTTCTGTATGGAGTAGTGTATAGTGCGTTTACCTTTTTGTACAGATATTAATTTTAATACAGCGAAAATATGTTGCAATTGATAAATCCGTGAATTTAATTTATTAGATAGCATAATTGTGAATCATAGACAATGAAGAGTCATGTACTACATGTAGATACATAAAAAGAGTCGTTAGTATTTATATTAATAATAATGTTCCTGTTTACTGACACGTACTTATAAAGTTGTATTATTATTAGCAGACTATAAAATACTCAACAGGTAGCTTCAGATTGTTCTAGAAAATAATCTCAAATCAGTGATATACGAGAATGTTTATCTAACCCATTGTCAGTTTTGTTTTGTAGCGATAAAGTTTCATTGCATTTCTTTGCATTTTTTTGCATTGCATTTTAAATACTGGAATAATAAAATCCGAAAGATCAATGTCATTGCAATAACCTTCATAGATTATCTTATATATTACATATCACTATCTTGGAAGTTTCAAAGGTATCACTGTGAATCTGTGGGTATGTGTACGAACTTATTTTTGAGAATTTTTAGAATCTTGAGGATTTTAGAAGATGGAAATATCAAATAAGAAATGCAGCAAACAAATATTGTACACTTATTGCAAAACTATTTTATTCATCATGCCTAGCCACACCAGCTGATAGCACGTACACCAAGGTCATTTTAAACTATTTTTTTCTTACCCAGGTAATAAGAAACAGCTTTATATAGTCGTATATAAAAGCGAGATATATGCTAATTTAACCATAATTTTCGTATTTATAATCATTTCTACATCGATTGAGGATTTTACATTATTAGATCAACTGCCTCGAAATCTGCTTGTAGGTTTGAGCTACTGGGTTATTTCTATTAGCTTATACGAAGACTGATACAAGCTGATATTAAGAATATCAAAACGGTTAATAAATTTTTGAATTTTATTTGAAATATGCTTAAAGTACGGGAGTAGTTTGATAATTAACTTGGTTTAATATCAAAGAAAACAATTTGAGTTTTGTAACGTATTTTATTTTTCGACATAGTCCCCTCGAAGTTCAACGTACCTGCCCCAAACTTTTTCCAGCTCCGTGATTCCCTGACAGAAATGAGTTTCTTTGAAGCAGTTCAAATCGTAGCTCGGCCAATTTTTGCTGAGTGGCATGGCTTGAATGTACGGGGACGTTGTTATGGTGAAGTAACACCTTTTTCTTGGCAATTCCTGGACGTCTCTCTATTACTGCCACCTTTAATCGGTTCAGAAGTGATGTACAGTATTCTTCAGTAATGGTTTTTTTCCTTTTGGAGGTAGTCAATTAGCACAATACCTTTTGCGTCCCAAAAACGCCAGCACCTTTCCAGCAAGTATACGTTTTTTTTTTTGAGTCAGTTCGCCATGTGCAATCCATTGTGTTGATTGCTGTTTAGTTTCCGGGATATATTGGTGTATCTAGGTTTTTTCCGTTGTGACAAAACGACTCAAAAACCCTGGTTGATTCTTCGGAAACACCTGCGGGACCTATCCTGGAGAAAGCTTTTGCTTGTGCAATTCCTTATGCAAATGCAATGAACGCTCAAATGCCTGTGGGTTTAGCTAACTCGCGCACTTTCACTTGTCTCTTAGTTAAAATCAAATCATGGACTTCATCGATGATTTCGAGTGTCACAGCTGAATTTTTTACATGCTATTCGTCGTAAAAATCTAAATTGTATCAAAGATAAAAATTCATTTGTTTTTCATGAAAATAACTGCCTTTTGCGTTTATTATTGCTTTACAAATGCGATCCACTGTTTCCAATATCTGTCAAGGTGGTCGCTCGATGGTATCCCGAGCACTGCAAAATGCTGTGTGTTAATCAGTCCATTAATCTAAGAAAACCCACTTGAATTTGTTCCTCAAAAAGTTTCTTGACCACTGTTGTTCGGTCGATCTTAAATAATGTGCTGGTTTGAATTCCCCGAAAGCAACCCCAAACCATAATATTTTGGTTCATTGGTTCATAACACCTTCTTCCGTTGGTCCAATATTCAATTTTCATGGTATCTAGCACACTTCAGTTTGTTGCTTTTTATGCACACTCCTTAAGCGGGGTTTCCGACCGCTTAAATCTTTTTTCACCAAGCGACTTTCATTGGTTACGCTTAGTGTGTGACAGTAAAATCCACTCAGCTCCGCTGCGATTGCTGGCAGTAAGGTAACAATATTAATCCAAGGAACTGAGCCTCGCGTCTCGTATAGTAACTCGTAGTTATCCACTGCATTGTGTCTCTGAAAAATTTAATATTCATTACTCAAAAGCTCCTACTTGCCGTGCAATTTAAAGCTTTGATGCATTGATTTAACATAAAATAGAGAAGCAAGAGAATTTTGGCTCTAGCTTCCATGTTTCCTTTGTTTTCGCCATATTCAATGATAACATAATACGGTGCAAATTAATCGCTGCACTAACAACTACTATTTTGGCGGCTTTAAGTACACGTGCTTAGTTAGCCGTCCTCCCTTGCATGCTTTAATGCATATATATATATCTACATCGACCTGATTATAGCTTTAACGTGTTACTTAAAATACAGTATTATCAATAAATATACCAATATTTTATTATTTTTCATATGTGTAAGTATATACTTTGTGAAAGTTATATAGGCTTTTAGTTACGTTTCGGAAAACGTTTCATTATCTGCATATACCTACACAGAAAAGAAAGAAATAATTTTAAAAAATATTATATTAAATAATGTTAAAAAATCACGGTCGAAAATAGTTCTTTTGTATCAGGAAAATTTTTGTGTATATGACAAAGTTGGCAGTGCACATTCCCTCTTCATATCTGTACGACGAAACAAATATATTAGCATTATAAAAGCAAGGAACCATTGGCATTGCAAGTGCATATGGAACACGTAATGGTCGTAGACTTCTTTGTTCTGTTAGGGTCATATACTCGTGTTTATAGTACGTTTTGTATTTTAAAGAATTATTCACAAAAATACATTTTCAAATAAATTTGTATCGTTAATATTTCTACATATACGAGTGTTGTACTCAGTTACTTTCGATTCTAATACAATGAAAGACAATGTGCAAACATTAACTTAAACACATATTATATTAGGTACATTGTTTCTTCAAACAGTAAACAATTAGATTATGGTGTAGCTACTAGTATTTTGGGAAGGATTATCAATTAATTCCCATGATATAAAATATGGTTTGCTCGAATTAAACACGTACTTACAGCCTTGGCCGATAAAACAGAGCACCTTAATTACTGCAAAACTTAAGATATAATTGTAAAGGTAACTACATTATAAAATTCCAAATTTTTTATAATTTTTCGTGCTCTGATAGAGTACTTTTCCACTTCTTCTTTTGTTTTTGCTTCAAATAGTGCTTTCGAAAAGTGCAAAGTACCACAAGTATTCGATTGGATTTAGGTCTGGAAACTAGGCCAGCCAATCCAGAAGTTATACACATGGCGTCATTTTGTCAATTCTAAATGTTTTTTCTGTTGATCTCAGAGGACAATAATCGGCCTTTTTTTGCCTTACAACCTTTTGATCCTACACTCTTTAAGTGCCTTCTAACCGCTCTAGCCGAAGTTTTCTGTTCACCTTCTGCAAGATTCCCAAAAAGTAACTTTCTTCCTATCTCAAAGAGAAAGTTTCTCTGGCTGTAGTAATTTTGGGACGACCACTTTCTGGCTTATTTGTATAGAACCCAGTAGTCTTATACTTTATTTTTGACTAAGTAAACAGCACAATGTGACACTTTAACTTTTGAAGAATTTTGGTTTGGGAAGTTGCTCAGAACTCGAATCACAATACGTACGCGACTGAAACCCGAGTACTACCAAATATTGAAGCAGCACCGATTTTGATCGTTGGAATTATTTATTACTCGATTTTATATAGTTTTTCAGAGGAAAACTTGCATAGTATGCCGCAACAACATTTCATTATTTTTTCGTTTATATTAAAATAAGGCTGTATGCTCAGGGCGAGTCAATGGTTCGGCAAAGTCTAGTTATTCTTCAACCAAAGGTGAAATTAAAATTTAACATATATGGATGTATGTAGTAATTACAAATGCATAATCTAAAACTATTTGCAATTTGCCCAGATAATTATCTACAGCGCAATACAATTAAGTGTATTTAGAAATTTCCTTATATTTCATGACAGCGTTGATTAGACCTTCACTCTTACTTGAAGTAGCCTGCCGTTATACAAAGTTCTTTAATGTAAGTAAAGTATCAAAGTGGACAAAATTTGATCGACAGTTGTATGCATTAGCAAAAAGGAAATGAAAAGATTATACAAGAATAGTATGGATTACAAAAAGGATATTGGGAACATGAGGCAATGGTTTTCTTTAAGACTAGGTATATATTATAATTGTAATATTTATTTACTTACGATGGAACGTGTTCCATTTTGACATGTGCTTACATTTAGTTCCATTTTACTGAGGCGAAGCAGTGTTGATAACCTTTTCCCTCCAATTTCCTCCAGATCAGGGTTTCATCTTTGTTTTACGCATACAGGCAAGATGTATTTTTCTTTAAAAAATTCCAGTAAACAACTTTTAGTACGGCAAACTAAATTTATTAACGGAAAGTTCTTTATATCACAATTACGTTGTCGTATCGAATTTGGACAAGTATACTGCTATTCATATGCAGTTCTTTAATTAGAACCGTTTTCATGGAATTCACCATGAAAACGAAAGGCATTTCCAATGGATTTCAAAGTCATTAAAGGTGTTGTTTGATTTAATGGGAATAGTAAACTATGGATGCAAAATTTGAAAAAAAAATTGAGATGGGATAAACAAGTTTTCGAGAAGAAGAATTTATAAATTACTAAATATTCGGGTTTGAAGGTATCATGAGACTTTTCCCACGAAAAATTAAAAAAAAAACACTAAGTAAATCCATTCGGACCATGTAACATTAAAATCACCAGAGATTACAGAAAGAAATATTTGGTTGTAAATCAGATGCAGTTTCGAGCCAAAAAGCTATAGTTTAATTATTCTTTACTTTTTGGCTCCTTATAGTATGTAATGATAACCATTGTGTTATTGCTTGTGAAAAACATTTACAATAATACTGCAATGACTACGTATTGTATACTTCATAATTCTGTAAGAGATAAACACCTTTTTTCATGTAACAATGCTGTTGCTCCTTATTACTTTGTGTTAGTGTTTTTGAATATTATTTTTACAATTGCAACAATTATATATGTATATGACCTCGGTACATTTTAGCTGGATTTTTTGCCCAAAGATGTACGAAATATACACCGCGCTACCTCACGCACGGTACCAAATTACAAATGCAAGTCACCGAGGAAACATGACCACCGAACGTGATATATATTGCACTCAGAGCATCACGACATACGCATTTTACGCGTTCGCTTTTACACCGAACGAGCCACACATGTAAAATTTTACCTTGAATCAAGCGCGTTACACGGTACACTCACCCACGAATCTATGTAATTGTCCTATGGTGGATTTTGTTCTTTTTTAAGCGAATTTAAATGAAAATAATGTAATAATTGTTAGCGATTAAAGCGTTAAAAAATATTTGTTTGAACATAATAGAGTCGGCGCACCGTTCCCGACATTGAGATGAATGGAAATTTATTGTTCTAATTGTTAATTCGTTCTGTGACCACGCTTTATGGGAAGTGGCTAGTCTGGTGTTTACGATGAGTTATTGTCTATGTGTTTGCTGTTTGTTGAAATCAGTTCTTTTTCATATATATCCACGAGGAACTGCATCGATCGATATTTGAAAGAGTATATTGTTATGGTACGTCAAAAGGGGTTCCACTAGTTGAGTGCAGGCTTTCACGACCGTAATCCATACTAGAAATGTCTTTCGGGTGTTGTCGCGTACTTGATGTTTGACTTGACGTTTCGCTGATTATGCTGTCAGCTTCTTCAGAAGATTTCTAAAGACTGGTGTTGCTGTCTCTTGCTCCTTGTTATAACTCCATTCTTTTCCGCTTCACTGATTCATAACCGTTCCGCTCCGATGAATCGCGTCGTTCGCTCTATGACGATTCCCCGCGGTTAACTTTCATGTGTTGCTGATTTTGTGTCCGTCTTCGCGATTGTTTGCCTACACTCAACTATTGGGCGCCTCTACGAGGAGGAAACCTACTTGAAAACCAGGAAGCTGGATAAACTACATAAGAAGAAGTGCCAACTGCTTGCCTCACTGGCATTTCTGCGACGCTCCCGAGACCAGAACGACGCCAACTTTCGTTAAAATGCAACGCCATATTAAAACCACAACGGATTCACCTCACCGAGACCGCACTGACCAGAGAAAGAGTTGGCTACACATACCATGAATTGAACCAGATATCTACACAACTCTACAATATGCATCTAGAACCCAGCAAGTTACTAGACGAAGATTTATGGAAAACTACCGACAAGATCAGCTACGAACACTCGGAACACCGCTTCAATACAGTGACAAAGAAACATGTAAACAAGTTCGACAAACTTAAACCTAAAAAGACCAATACACAACCAGAACTAGACATCTGTAAAACCGTCATCAATCTGTTAACGCTGCAACTATCACAAGAACAAACAAGAGTGCTAGCCAAGGGACTAAACTTTGCAGTCGCACCAACCAGAATGCCAAAAGAAGAAATCATCACTCAAGTAAAATGTGCTATCCGAAGACTGCCAGCTGAAGAAGGAGAAGAAATACGACATAAAACGTGCCGTATCCTCCAGAAAGCTAAACCACTAGCAAGGAATATCACCAAGGAAGAGAAGAAAGCACTTGAGGATATACGTCACAATGAGAACCTAATCGTCGTACGAGCTGATAAAGCCAACGCAACAGTAGTGATGGGTCGCGCAGACTACAACACAAATACTGCTAAACCCGGACCACTACAAGAAACTGAACAAGGACCTAACCACGAAGGTGGAAAAGCAAACCAGGGACGCTATTAAGGAATCATCAATCCCAAAGGAAGCACAAAAAAGGCTATTACCATCAGAAAGCCAACCACCTCAACTGTACGGGCTACCAAAGATACACAAACTTGGCAACCTTCTCAGACCGATCGTCAATACATGTGGCTCACCTACCTACGAGTTAGCCAAATATGTCGCAAAGCAACTGGCACAATACTCCGGGAACACCTAAAGCTTTGTGAAGAACTCCGAACATTTCATCGAGATACTACAACAACACGAAATAACAAAAGAAGACTGGTATCTTTCGACGTCGAATCACTCTTCACCAATGTACCAGTGGAAGAAACACTAGAGAGAGGCAACAACTAATACCAAAAGGACTACAACCGGATCTGATTGATTTCGTGAGACTCTGCCTTACTTCGACCTACTTCCTGTGAAACGAAGGATTCTACGAACAAGCAAGTGGTGCTGCAATGGGATCTCCTCTGTCTCCTGTCATCGCCAACATCTTTATGGAAGCGTTCGATCAAGAAGCCATCGAATCTAGCAGGATGAAACCTAAATGCTGATACAGATATGTAGGTCATATGGCCGCACGGAATGAATAATGAAGAATACCAACAACTTCAATCGCGAAAACGGATACAAAATTAGCAACACATCGAAGTTAGCACTGCGGAGGGTTCCAGTTTAACATGTTTATACTTGAAGTTTCTTTCTTCTTCCTCCAGTTTCTCCCAGATCGGGGTTTATCTTCGTCTTACACAAGTAGTAAAGTAGAATTTTGTTAAAAGAAGTTTAGTAAACAACTTTTAGTGCGACAAACTAAAATTACTGACGTTAAACAACAATTTACTTCTTTATATAAAAATTACTATTATGTCGTGTTCGGACAGGCATACTGCTATTCGTATCTAGCAATGAAAATTGGACCCACTTTCCATGGTAACTATCCTACCTGTACCATGAAAGTGGAAGGCATTTTAGTGGATTTTAAGTCATAAAGGGCGTTATTTGGTTAAGTTGAAGTACTACAGATGAAATTTTTAAAATAATCGAGGGGAATATACAAGTTTTCAACAACAAGAATATTGCATTGCAATACACATTTTCCAAAATATCTTGAAAGGTATCCATTTTAGATCCATAATGAATATGATATTTTTTTTGTTTCTTTGTAAAAGCAAAGAGAGAAAGTAGTCGCTGTAGTATTTAAAAAAAGTAGTAATTAAAATGCAGCTGGGTAGCTGGTTCATTTGCCCTTGGTGTGATTACCCACTAGTCGAAGCTTACTACCCTTGCACGTCGTAGGGTATTACTTCTGACTTCCATAGAGATCAATATAGCAATTTAATTCGACATTTTCAGTGATTAGAGTATCTTTAATTAGATCAGGATTAGGTCGTCATCATGCATAAATTTAACTACGCATCATAACTTAAATTTTCATTCCTTCATCGGGGTCATTCTTGTTTAGTTCTTGAAATTATTATAGTTTTTAAGGATGCATTTTGTTTTTCCTTAAACATTTGAAGATAGAGTTTCGAAAAAATTAGCTTTCTCCTACTATGATTCAACTTGGTTTGTGTCGTCTTGTACAGATAATAAAGCATTTAATTGAACATCTACAATCCCACCCAACCTTTTGTAAAGTTAACTTATACGAAATTTTAAAACTTTTTTGCAGTTTGAATTACGATTGATTGTCTAATGGATGATTTATTAGGATATTTGTTGCTAAATAAATTGCACAGCGACGTTTGCGCCCAAATATGATCCATCAATGCGCTCTTTCTCACTTAAACGTACTATTATCTAAAAGATTTCCGAATTTCACACTAGGCTAGATGATTCTTATTTGTCATTGTCACATAACGAACATCGAGCAGTAATTACTTACCTATTAAAAATGTTTCCATAAATTGTACTTTTTAAGAATTAACGTTTAGTTTGACGTAAAATTCCTTGATTGCAACCATACACTGTGCTGCTGGATGGGTGTCTCAAAAAAAAAACACTTTTTGTTATGGATTTATAAAAAATGCTTTGCTTGTTTTTAAACTTACTTATACGTTTACTCAACAATTCGCTAATTTTCTAGTAAGTTGATATGTCCTAAATTGAGAAGATTACCATGGGCTTTTTTGTTTTCAAATATGGAGATTTATTTAAATTGGCAAAGTTATGCACGTTTAGGTGCTAACTGAGGTTCCATTGAGATAATGTTAAAATTCTGCACAGTTCAAAAACTATTGGCAAGAAACGTGAAATTACTTATTTCTTTCGATTAATTTTACTCCTAGTTTCTCCTTGATTTCTGTGTTCTTTATTCTGTCCATTTTATTGATTACTAATATCCTTATTTGACATCCCTTAAATTATACTTCGTCACTTCTTAACTTTCTACTTCATAGAGCAATCCAGAAACAACAGATAAGAATACATTTATCTAAGCATTCAATATGATATATGGCAGAATGTTACAAATCTGAAAGTAATGGAAGAAGGTGTTTTCTTCGTTCGTAGTAAGATTTAAATTCGTTTTGTATGTACGAATAGTCATGCGAAAAACTAATGTCTTCCCATTTCGAGAGATTTGGATATAACGTAATGCAATCGTTTATGTAATTAGCATCTCACTATCTTACCGCTTCGCTTTAATGTATAGTCAGTGGTTCTTTCGTCTCTCTGTGAAGTCTATCTTTCTCAAAGACAAAGTCGAAAATTGTACAATTATTATCGAACAATATTTTAAAATAATGATAGCAAGGATTGTAGGGTAGTATGGTAAACAATACGAAAGTACCGACACACTCCGCACCACGCAAGTTTAATTAATTAATCCGGAACAGCTGTTTCAAGGATGCGTCGATCCTCATTTTCAACCGTTGACCGAATGATATTTTGTTTATTACATCACAAACATTCTAGTAAGTGAAAAACCATAAATATATAATCAAAGGTCAACGCAATAGAAGTCAATTGAGCAACAACAATACAAAGATAAAGAATTTTAAATAAACGATAAAGTAGTCTATATACATATTACGTTTATACTAATTAAACTTAATTAAATAAAAATTAATAAATGTTCTTACAAAAAATTCAATGACCTCACCTGCTCCAAGGTAAATAAAAATAATATTTCTAACTATAGCAATGACTACTATATAAATGCATCGAATGTAAATTTTATCTTTATTATTCTTAATTTTTTATGTAAATGCTCGGCATAGTAATTAGTGAGTGATCAATTAGTGATCGTCACGTGATCACTAGTTTTTAGTGGCTACCTGTTTTCTCATTATCGGCGATTAATATTCTGTGCTTTTGGAGAGTGTTTTCGTAATTTCTTTAAAACAAGAAATGATATTGTAAGTAAATAGGTGTTTTTATTTAATCAAACCATACAAATCAAACAGGTGTTAATTCTTTAATAGATAATGGACGAATCGGAATAAGTTCAAGGAATATTAATTTCTAATAATAATTTCTCGTGTATTACGTTTAGTTATTAGTTATTTTTTTCATTTTTAAATAGAAAGGAAAACACGAAAACATTGTGATGAAACTTGTCGACAGATGCGCCAGTCGTGGAATTCTTATTGCTCGGTTTGACTCGTATTCATAGAAATGATCGACGCAATATCGTCTTCGATGTCGACAAAGAAGCACTGTTTGAATTTCGCTTCACAGCTTTTTTCCTAGCATCAGCTGCCTTTAAGCACTTCTCATCCAGTAAGCTTTTAGTCTTGGGAATATTAGTTAGACTCGCTGTTATTAGCGTTGGCACGTTATACAATTATATTGCCATACCCACACCTAGAATCAGTGATCATCTAAAGTACTTTTAGTGGATCAATATTACCTACATTTCTTAATACACCTCTAAGAGTAACCTACGAAGTAAAGGAGTTGTTCATTTAACTAATTGTATATGTCGTTTTCTTGAGCAATTTAAGTAAAACATTTTCAAATAAAAAACATATTTATATAAATAATACCTCTTCTACGCTATAGGCTGTAAGGGTGCCTTTTTTTTTCTACATGCTAATTCTTAATAAACTTCTCCCAATCCTTTCTGTTTGTTGTTATTTTCCTACACACAGAAAAAGAAATACTGGAAGCAAGTAATAATTACTTGGAGGAAGTAAACAGGACTTTTATATATACACAAGGGATATGTTGTACAACCAAAAAAAACCGTCGCTGTCTTGAAAAATCACGAAATTCAAGAAAGTGTTTGCTTATCTAAAATAAGTGAATAGCTTTTATCTAACATATTACTACTTTCATTCATACTACAACAGATATTTTCAATACACTAATTATTTGTATTCTTCCTTCTCTTGTTCCCTTGTATCGGAACCACTCCGTCTTTATCAGCAGGTGCATATATGTATCTATACCTAGTAGATGTATCAATAATTTTTTTTGCAAGAAAAACTTATTTAATTCCAAATTAGTGTCTTGAATAACATTTTATTTAAAGCAGTAAGTGTTTTGAGATAATATTCTCAGTTGCATATACTAGATTTACAATAGAAAAATCTATTGTATGTAGTAAGTTATCTCTCTTGGATCAAGCCAACATTCTAAATTCAAGAGAATACTCTCGTCCAATAACACTCAAGAAATTCGATTCTCTGGCATACAGAGATCCTTTTTTGTGTGTAACCATGTTTTTCCATTCTTCTGTAAAACGTTCCCTACTGTATTATGGCATGACTCCTTTGATCATCCTCTCTTCTTTTTTTCCTGTCATCTTAGCTTCTCAAATTCTTTTGACAGGTATATTAGTATTTAATCCTTGCAAATGCCCCCACCATTCAGGTTACCTTTTCTATTTATATTGCTTCTACTTCCAACTCTCTTTTAATGCTTAGACATCTTCCCTATCGTACTCCTTATAATGTTACTTCTAGTTTTCTTGTAGAGACATTTAGTAACTCTAATCTAACTATTTACATCTTTCTTCCTTAAATTTTCCCATATTTTCTTCATTTCGATAAATCCCAAATAAACTGGTTGTCTTGTTATTCTTCCCTTTATGATTTATTTAATAAAAAACATTCAACGCCCACTCATTTAATTTATTAAAGAAAAAAAATGTCTAGAAGAGCTTTTTTCAAATTCTGCAAAAATATGGCGTTCCGCTAAAAAAATTAATCAATCAAACGTGAACGATTTCAATGGCTATCTTGTGAAATCTAGTCGATATAAAAAATGTTTGATGTAATTTTTGTCAAAAATTCCCATAAATAATTTCGAACAAAATTTGAACCATCACTCAACATGTAAGGTGTTTAAGAAGGCCGCTAAAGAAACAACTGCATTTCGAAAAAATCTCAAATTATTTCAAAAATTAAAAAATGTAGGTACAAGGCACGCAGAAGAAACCTCAAAAGCGCAATAATATACAGCGTAACATTGAAACAAATTACAATGCATAGTACCACGTGATAGAGGACCATAAAATAATAGAGACAGGTTTTATACTTATATTTATTTAATGTCTACAAAGCTTTTGTTTCCAAGATACAGGATATTAAAAGTTAAATTTTTTAGAAAACTTATTTCTCTTTAATATCTCGTAACACATGTGTTCAACATGGCCCTGTTCTTGGATACACTTTTCCAATCGTTGTGTTAATGATTGACACCATCTTTGATGTATGCCTGGATTATTACGGAATCTATCAGCAGATGTTCCATAATTGCTCTTCATTATTGAATTCTGCGGCATACACTTCATTTCACAAATCCCAAAAATGAAAAATCGAGAACTAGCCATGGTATATGTAGGTCTCTTATGACCAATTTACTTATTTCCAAATTATTTTTTGCAGAAATTTTCTTCCTGTTCGAGAAAAGTGAGCTATCGCTCTGTCATGCATGTAGTACATTCTGAGAATATTGTTCAATTGCACATTTTCTAATAAGGCGTTCAGTTCATTTTCCGAAGAATTTCGATAGAGTTCGCCTGTCAAACCGTTGATAATCGAAATGAGACAATTAGGTAATTGTCTGGTGTCTAATACTGGTGATTTCGTGTTACGCGTTTTATAGTGCATATTAATTAAATTAAAACCTGCTTCCTCGATAAACAAGATTAACGACAGAATATGTTGCCCTTGATTTTGCAACTACTCGCAATATTTTACGCTGGGTAAATAATCCTGTTCTAATCGGTGCTCTTTTGGAAATGTAACCAGCTGTTCTTTGAAGATTTGTCTAATTAATTCACGGTTAACATTCCGATTATTTTCTGCTATTTGCAAAACAGCCCTTCGTTTGCAACAGTGCGATGAGTTCTAATAACTCCACTATTGACTTTTGCTTTTTTGAAACAACCATCTTTTCCCAAAGACCTATGCATGTCAATACATGTTAATGTTGGGGACATGTCTAAATGGATATCTCTCGAATTTCGGAAGAATTTTATCGAGCTTCGTCATAACATATAATTATGTCTCTGTATTCTTCCGAAGTCTTTGAAAGCAATTTTAAAAAACTATAAACAATAGAATCAAACAGAAACGTAATTAGGAACACGACAAACTTAAAAGCCAACTACGCGTTAAAAATATGATCATATTCTAGTAATATTCGAAACTAAAATACACTAGTGTAGTTGTGTCAGTTGTGTCTTCACAATCGGAAGAGATTAAAAAAAAATTTCGATTCTCTAAAAAATCTTATCTTGAAAACAAAGGGCTTACGGACGTTGCTGTATAAAACCTTTCTTATTATTTTATGGTACTCGCGTTCTACCATGCATTGTAGCTTTTTCAGTGTCACGTGGTATAGAGTATTCCACTTAAAAAACCAAACTTTTATATGACATATCGTACACAATGGAAACTAAACATTCTGCATACTTGAATATTGTTTTATATTGTACAGAACTTATCTCCGAATAATTTTTATTTAATAACTTTTTCTCTGAATTACTGAGAGGACTTATGTTCCGTACATGCCGTATATGCAAATACGTGCCAGATATTGAATTTAAAGGGTACTTTATTTTTAATATATTGGTGGAAATATCAATTGATAAAAATACCCGTAAAACGTTTTGAGTCAAGAATATAAAAATAAGCAAGTTACGTTGGGTTTTATGAAATATTGAAAATTAAATTTAGCAAATTTATGCAAACCTGCGTATGTTACTGTCTCCTTTTCTCCTTCTAGAACTTGCGACTATAGTAGTATGACTAGAATTCGAGGTCGCGCGATGGTGTGATATCTGTTTACCGGTAAGAGAAAGGTGTTATCAAACTGCTATTATTGTATAATATTTATAGAATGCGGTCACTATGTGAATTAAACGCAGAAGAATATGAGTTTTACCTTTGCTTTTCTTTTCTAAAAAAGTGTTATTTAGAAATATTTTTGTTTTATAGCTTTTAAACATTTTATTGGATTGTAAATATATTGAATAAATTTTATGAAACACGGCTAAAAGTAGAAAGAAATTATTTGATTACAACAAAATAAATATAATAATACAGCAAGGACTGTTGGGTTGTATGGTAAACACTAAAGTATCGACGCACACTGCTTCACGTCAGTTATTTAATTAATTCGGAACGATCGTTTTGAGAATCCATGGATTTTCATTGTCAACCGCACGACCGGTCGTATAGTCAACGTGTTCTCGAAATGATCGTTCTGAATTAATTAAATAATTTGTGTGGTGAGGAGTATGCCGATACTTTAGTGTTTGCCAATATAAAGACAATGACAAAGATAGACATCAAGTTTTCACGTGAAAGGAAATACTACATCCACGTTTATTATTATTTCACATTATAAAACCGATCAATAATATGCAAACATGGAGGTACAGGCCTAATAAATCTTAGACGCATTTTTTTAATATAAAGTAAACAGCAAAATTAAAGCATCTCTTATGAAATACACAACTAAGTAAGTTATGCTTAGTTTTTGTAAATTAGATATTGAATAAAACATCGAAATATGACATCTGCAGTCGATTTTCTGTCTGATTTGATATTTGATAAAATATAAACTGAATCATTGATTATTCCGCATTATATGTTGTTTTTGTAATTTTCTAACGTTGATGGGCTGCACATGTCAATGTCATTTAAATCGGATTGCAACGTGTTACCCGAAATTTAACTCGCGAAAATGCGTACAGAGTGAAGGACTGTCAGGTGAAGGATTGACAAATAGTTAACTTGGAATAAGGTTTCATGTAGCGTACACTACAATTTCAAGAGTCCTCCAACGCTTCAGAAAGACAAACGATCATGCTAAAAGACGAGGACAAGAAAGACGCCGTGACAAATGACATTGAAGATCGTTTTATGAGATTACGAGCACTTCGGAAACATTTTAAGACGGGAAGAAGTCTACAAATACCACTAACTGATGTTCATGGAAGTGTAGCTAATAGTGACACGACCTGTTGAACATCCGAGTTCCAACACGTATTCCTAGATTATTTAGAGCGCTGTCGAGCTAGATTATTATCCACAAAAGATCGAATCGATGACTGAAGCCAAGTCCTGTTTACAGATGAGTCTAAATTTTGTCCGATTAGTTCTGATCGTCGGCCTAGAGTGTATCGTGGAGCAAATGAAAGATGTGTAACATTAGCAAAGCCGTATTATATGGAAGGGGATTGATAATGGTTTACAGGGGCATTTTTTTAACGGTTTGCACAAAACTTTATATCGTTAATGGTGGAAGTTTGACTTCGGAACACTATTACTAACTCAAACCATATGTGGAAACATTGGAGGTGGGTTCTGGCTGGTGTACAATAATGCAAGTTCACTCCAAACCAGCCCAGAAGAAGTGAAATATTTAAATGAAGTCAGAATTCACGTAATGAATTTTTTTTTAACATAAATCCAATAGAGCACGACTGAGACATGATTGGAAGAAGAATTCGAAGTCAACACGCACCTAACCTAAAAAAACTGTAGAAAGTTGTCGTTCGTGTCTGAAAAGAACTTTCAGGGGAAAACATTAGATAGCTAATTCTCACTACTCGAAGACGTTGCGAGGCTACAATTACGAGTAGAGGAGGAAATACAGGATATTAAAAGCCGTGTAGTTTTAAAAAACCGTAATGGTGATATTTTGCATTATTTTCCTTTTTTTATTTATTATCTTGTTACCTCATTTAAGTTGCACGGTGGCCGCTAGAATCTTTAGAACATTAGAGAATAATGTTTGCTTGGCATTTACTTCAAAAGAATCAAGCATACATTTACTAAACCAAAAATTTCTATTAGACAGTTATTAATTTGAAGATAAATAACTAATATAATTAATAATATCTACAGTGAAATTGCATTTTACAACTGTAAATTGGATGACGGTTACAAATTAACGACATGGCATAACATATACATATGTCTTAATGGTTAATCAATGTACCGTAGTAACAGTAATCCAGTTAACATCATCACTAAGTGATGTGAAATGTAGAAGAATGCGGGAATAGTTAAGTAATGTAAATTAGTGCATACTTTATCTCAAAGTGTATACCTGTGTTATCTCAATTTAAGATAGCCTTCCTTATTCTGTTTTATTGACAAAACGGAATTTATTTTATACTTTCCAATGCCAAGATTATTATATTATTATTCACAACTACATATGTAGATCGAAATCAATTCTGCATCATGTAAATCTAAACGTAGGTGCACTAACCCAACAATTCTATTGATTGCTTTGATTGATTGATTGGAATGTATATTATTTTCTGAAATGAATGAGAAATATCGCCTAACAGTATCGAAAAATGCTGGTCTTTTAGAAGAGTTCATTTTAAAAACCAAAAAAGAAGGGTCTCTCAAAACGGAAATAGATTATATGCATACCGTTTAAAAAGAGTGCCAAAACGAACTCATAGATTATTAACCTGAGAAATAAAATTTCATGGAGAGAATTTGTGTTGACATTGACAAAAATCTTGTGTGTTTGTGTATACTTTTTTGTATCTAAACAGAGGACATAATTTATTATTTTACCATTTTTAATACCTACATATAAGCGTTGCAGTCTATTGTAGCGCAGAGTTTGTGCATCACAATCGTCTATTTACGTAGTATGCGTAAAACTGTTTTGTTGGCCGTATTCAGTAACTGGGAATTTTGTTAATTAAAAAATTTATTATAATTAAATCACATAAAACAAAGACTCGTCAAACCGCAATGTGTAATATTAGTTTGTTACGAAATCCATAATTTCTTTCATGCACATGATAGGAATGATGCAATCTATGACATTTGTGCGCTAGATAATTTAGATGACATAAAAATGTTACTTTTTATAGGTAAAAGAGTGCCAGCTATCAATCATTATTGCAGTAAAGCTAAAATAAGATATGAGATTATAGAGCTCTGAAATTTAGTTTATTTGCAGATCTAAATAGATATAAATACTGTATACGTGCACCGTTTTCTATAAAACTACATATATATATATATATATATATATAACCGTCCTTCCAGAGAAAGTTTCAGATTCAACATAATGGTTCAGCCACAACAACTAATATTCATTAAATTATTTATTTCTAATTGTGAGTGATAAATATTTGAGAGATACAAGTGGAAGAGAGGCACAACTTCTAACTATAATTGAAATAATTGTGATATTCATGCAATATTGACTCTTTAAAGTTGAACATCGTAACTCTGTATTGTAATATCAGTAATAAAGTACTAGTCGCGGAAAAACACCGAAAAGGAGTTGAAGAAGTGTTGAAACTTCAATTTCAAATTTTTGTGTGCCTGTATGGCTGCTGAGTAGGACGCTTCTGTATTTCGCAACTATCTTTTCTTTCGAGACTAACTGCAGTGGCGTTCACAAAGGGTAATGCAAATTAATGTTCACATAGCCCAGAATTAAGAATTAATGTAGTACGAAACTATATGGTATATAACTATACAAAATGCTATCTTTTGCTATAGATTTTAAATTTGTGTGTTTATTATTGTCCTACCTGCAAAATCATTCCGAATACTAATTGAATCTTATCGAATATAATTACAAAACGAAAAGTCTCATCTGCCTGATAAAAGTGAAACATGTATACGTTACGTCACTGCTCAAAATATACAGGGTGACATTGAAAAACTACAATAGTACCACGCGATAAATGACCATAAAATAATAATAAAAAAAAGATCTTATACACTAATGCCAGTAAGCCTTTATTTTCAAGATACAAGATCTCAAAAGCTTCATTACTTTAGAAAAAAAATATTGCTATTTGATCGACATGAACCTTCAAAATAACAACGAAATTGTAAGGTAATTGTCGATTATACCTGTCCACACATTAATAGAAAATCCGTACTGGCGATTCCGTATCATGGTTTGATGAGGATTTTCATCTCTACAATAGTTCACATTATGCAGGTTTAAAACACCATCACAACTAAAACCTACTCTTGATTGTGCAACCACTCGCAATATTGTACACGGAGTAAACATTCTTGTTCTAATGGGCGATGATTTTTTTGTAAATGAAACGAGTGAAGCTGTTCTTTGAGACTTACCTAACTGATTCACGGTTAACATTCCGCACAGATGAACTTATTTTTTGGTGCTTATCCTCGAATTACTTTCTATCATTTGCAAAACAATTTCTCTTTGTTGGCAACAGTATGACGGGCCCGCTATTAACTGGTGCTTTTTTGAAACAGCCATCTTCTCTCAAACGCTTATGCACATCAATATATGTTCTAACATTAGGAACGCATATCTCTGCCGATAGATACGTTGAACTACGCAGGAATTTGAACACATCAGAAAATGCATAGAAACAATAACCAAATAATAATGCTAACATAGCTTCCTTATGAAGCTATTTTAGAAAAGTTGAATGTTCTCAGAAACTTTTAAGATCCTGTATACAAACGGCTTACGGACACTGTTGTATGAGACCTTTTTTTATTATTTTATGGTCCTCTATCATGCATTGTATTTTTTTCAATGCCACTGGGTATAGATGAAACTCTACAAAGAAATATTAAACATTAATATCGCGACTGTTTGTGTATGGCTGTATCAAATACTTCAGTAGTGGGAGGAATATTTATAGGTGTTGTGACGGCGGGCGAGAATCAGAACCGCAAGGGGGGACGGATGTGAATATGCGCAAAGTGCCTTTTCTGATACAGGGTTATACTAAAAATGATTGCTTCTTGAAAACTCTAATACATCTCATTATTGAAGGAAATGGCTAACGGCGGCAGAACTGATGTAATTAAAATGAATTTGATGCAGTTTTTTAATTGGGAAGATTTTTCAAAAAATCTGTCCATTCCAGTTTACCGAAAATACATATAGCTTCCAATATAAAATTATTTTTGATAAAGTGATGAATACAAATTCCAAATTTCTTATTAAGAAAGTTAAAAATCTAGTTTTCTAGTCTTCTAATCTTAATTTGTAATAAAATAATAAAAAAAAACTATGCGCATTTTTAATCTAAAGTTTTTTTAAATATTGCTAAAGAAAAGTGTACCAACTTACAAAAATGACCAACTTGGATATTTTGGTAATCTGTTTCTATTACGCAAAGTTGGCTACGAGAAAGCGCCAAATTGTCTTCTGTGACGCCAGATTGATCCAAAGCGCATGTTGCTAGGATAATTTATGCTTTTCGAATTGAGATTTAAAAATTCCACACACACACACACATATATATATCCACACATATTACATATGATAAAAATAAAAAAAAGGGTTGCATGTAGTCTAAAACAAGAAAAACGTTGACCACTGAAAAGTTTGGTTATTAATGTAATCTCTGATTGTACGTTTATTGCCGATTGATCTACGTCGTCTGCATTCACGTGACAAAAAACCACTAAGGATCTAGAATTTAATTCGCTTTGGTAAATTGGTTCAACTTCACGTGCGTCTCTTTCAATAAGTATCCTTACTTATTATTAAGCCTGCAAAAACAAGTTTCGCTTCATGAAATTAGCAGAGACTAGATAGACCCGTGTTTATTCATCTCATGAAAATGGGTTCGTATTGCCCATGGTTTCCCCGAGAATCGACAAAACACATGTCTGTCTAGTCTCTGCTAATTATGTGAAGCGTACGGAAAGTGTACTCGTTTCTTTAGGCTTACTTATTATGTTACAATGTCTAAAAAATATACGATATAGGATTGCAGACATTATAGAAGAGACTTTATCTCTAATTGGGAAGTATAGGATATTTCATAAAGATGCAGACATTATAAAGAACACCTAACAACCCCTGTATAGAACCAAATCGATATTTTCCAGTAGCTACTTGTCGAATTTATTAATTGATATTGATAATGGACCTTGAGCTAAAAATAAAGATACAATCGTGAAAAGCAAGACAAATAATATTATTAACACTGAACATTTAAATAACGCCAGATTTATTGTTGTGATTTTGTCGGATACATGTTTACGTTGTCTTTTTAATCTGCGTTCTAATAAGCGAGAGAAAGATATAATAAATCTATCCACCTCCATTAATCATTCACTTCTAAATATTTCATACGCAATGCGCTATTCCAAATTGTAAACACCAACAACCGATAACCCAAATACGGTGTAGTAGTGAACGCCACATACTAAATATGTTCAATTAAGTGCATTTAATTTTGGGATATATAAAATTATTTTTGTAATATTGATGTAAAACTCCAATAAATATAAGAACTAAAAAATAGTACACATATATGTACAGTGACATTTTTATGTTTTGTCTCCCTCTGAGACGATATACAGTTAAAGAAAAAAGTATTCATACAGTAACCACTTTAAGCATAATGGCCAAGTAATATAGTATAAAATAGTAAATTTAATAAACTGCAAGATAATATATAAGTTAACGCCAACATAAATTTATTTGTACAAGGAAGAAAAAAAACTGTAGAGCAACACCTAAATTCTGTGCGGAAAAAGTATCCTACGTGGCAGAGTTCACGTTTCTTAATAGTATTGTTCTTTTCCACTGCTCTCTGGCGGTTACGTATTGCGCACGCGCGCGAACGCTAGAACGCTTAAATATTCGAATTACGCCTTAACAATTATTATTACCATTAATATTATTATATTTACCAGTATATAAATTTAGGGTTCGCAAGAATCGAGAGTGTCTCTAAAACATTTTTTAAAACGAGTATTAGAAATTCAAAACGAAACTACTCTGATTCAGAAATGTTCCTCCACATAAGCACTATGTTTCTGTTCCTTTCTGGAAATCGACTATTTCTGAACATCAAACGTGAAACAAACTTGCGACAAATGCGAATAGAATTCTTGTTTTAACATCGCGATAACGATTGTTTTAGGATCGTAGCAAATTTTAATAATCTTCTTTTCCAAAACTACATTAATGTCGAAACACAAACGGAAACTTAATTTTTAGATGTAGCATTGTGGTGAAGGCAACGCAGGGACGCAACCGCAGCGCTTTTTGATGACGTTTTACTCCACAAAAACTGGACAGCTTTAAATTTTACTCAGAGTTTTGATGATTATAAAACGAGCAATAATTAATTCACAGTTAGATACGAATAAAATTTCTCTGAATATTCTTTTAGTAAGATTTTACATTAATGTGGATATTTTGGGAAATGAGAAGATGGGATATAAAAAAAGTTAATGTTACCTCCTTACTCCCACACTTCAGAGATAATAGGCCACAAAAAAAATATAATATATATTGAAATGAAAAACATATTAAACATTTTGAATTTCGTAATCGTCTTAATTACGGGCATTTCTAGATGCTTCAAAGTTTGAAATATTCTTCCAAGCAAAAAATTGTTAGCTAGATATTATTTATCCAATAATAACTAAAAGTATACATATTAAATGTGAATGTAATATTTTCAATAATCTTTATGTGTTAAGAAACATACTTTCTTAAACAGTTCGAGTTTACCTAAAATTCTCTATTCAATAGTAATTCAATCCATGAATATTAAATGCAGGTGTAATATTTGCCAGCAATCCCTGTTTTATCATTAAGCCTGCAAAAACGAGTACACGCTTCACGAAATTACCAGAGACTAAACAGACTCGAGTGTTTTATCGACTCTGGGGGAAACTAGTGGGCAACACGAACCCATTCTCATGAGATGAATAAACACAAATCTGCGCCTGGTCTCTGCTAATTCCGCGAAGCTGTACTCGTTTCTGCAGGCTTATTCTGCCTACTTTGTATTTATCCATCAAGAACATACCCTTCTATTTTATGTTCAAAAGAGCAAATATTTACAATATATCCCACAAAGATAAGATACACGTCACTACATCACGGTTATTAAATTCTTTCACTGTACATTAATATTAGTGGAACGGAATTCCGATCATTGTTAATTACTGCTACGCGAACGACTAAGCGTCATTGGTGTAGTGCAGCCCGCCCGGTTCCGTACTTCGTATAGATATGCAGGATATTAGGGTTGCGAATCGAAACCGGTTTTATGTCAAACCGATTTTGTGTATGGCGATCAATCGCCTTCAAAACAAAAACCGTAACCGGTTTCACAAACCGGTTTTGAAATCAGTTTTTAAAACCTGCTTTGAAACGGTATATTGTGTACGTAGCATAGTACAACACACAATATCCAAGGAAATACATACGTTACGTTACATCCATTACGTCATCATACAGCGCCGCTACATATCACATTTTGAGTATTCATGGATTGTATTAAATTAACTATTAAATATTATAAGCAAGTAGTTACTAAACTGTTACAACAAATAATTTATAAATTACATGTATATAATAATTATTGTGCCGTTTAAAGGCAGTTTTTTTAAATCTATTTTTAATTTTTAGTAGTCTTTTCGGTTTTCAAACCTGTTCTTGAAATCGGTTTTTAAAACCGGTTTTGATTGAAAATTGGTTAACCGGTGTCTAATATTTGACGATTTCCGCAGCACTACGGGATATACTCGACCACATACTAACTGTTACTCACCCATCCGCTTTGCTCTTTTTAATGGTAACGCGCTGCCTTTTAATTTTTTTTATTTCTGTGGATTAGGTATATTAGGTACTAGGTTGTTGTCGTACATAATTTGTTTGCGTTAACTATAAGTATCATTTCTCTGATCTGTTCATAAGTAAAATTTATTCGTTGGCGGTGCGTATTGAAACTACAGTTTTAATTTATAACATTTCTGATCCTTTTTATTATGCTCATAGTTTTGTTAAGTATTTTTCTAATGTTTGTTGATTTGGGTTACGGATAAAAACCGCTTAAACCTTTATATTTAATTGATTACCGAAATCACTTGGAATGTTTTTTAGTTTACTCATTGTTGTTATTTAAAGCATCTGTTTTTAAATTCTGAGTTTCTAAATATTCCACTGTCTAAAATGCTCCAGCTTTCCATAAGATCGTGGCGAAGATGCGTTTTAGACGCCATAGTAAATATTAGGTAAAATTAACAAGAAAAAATAAATATGGGATTTCCAGCAGGTAAATAAATATAAATACTTGGCAATGTACTAAGATTCTAGTCTCTAAATAAATTGAAATAAGCAAGAACGGACCAGCTAAGGGTGCTGTGAATGAAACGATTCCAAAGCAACAAGCAAACCGTGTTGCTCTTAAATCATCTTGAAATAGGTAGGCATTTTATTACAGCTGAAATGGCAAGGAACAAACGTAAATTATTTTGCAATAAACGAAAAATAAAAGATTGTGTATAAGTCGCATACGGACAAACAAACAACTTACTAACAACCAACTACTAAGATAATTAAAATTAACAGATACCTTGATACCTAAGCAAATTCAAAGAAATACTAAATCCTCGACAAATATAAGCAACAGCCAAATAAGATGCGAATAGTACACTTTCAGTAAATATAGCAATCAGAAAACTACTGCATGCTGCCCGTATTTCGAATGTAAAATAATACCGAATTCCACCTCCGCGTTTCGTAAATTATAAGTAGAGTGAGGACGTTCGGTGCAGTTTGCTAGCGAGTGTCAGCCAAGCGTCAATCGGATATATGCAGTAGCGTAGATAAATTGAAAGTTATATTTTGTTAATCGTCAAGTACGTTTTCGATACGATTGTAATAGGAAATAGCTATGATATATTTTTCTAAATTGTTCCTTGTAAATTGGGTTCGCTGGTAAGTTAATATATTTTTAAGCCTAGAGAAAGATCTTTCTACGTCACATGAAGTAACTGGTGCGAAATAGAAGTATGCAATTAAATCCTTATATTTTAAACATAAACTTTCATTCTGGGTAGTAAAAGTGCTATTGGAAATTTCTTTCAAGAGCACATAATCTGAATTTCTTTGTAAAACCGCATTAGTTTTGTTCCGAATCTTTTCGCCAATCGATCCCTCTATACTTTTTAAATTACTAAACAATGATTCTGTGTTGAAGGGGATTCAGTTAATTTTAAATTTTTGTTTTCTAGAAACTTGATCGTTTTTGTTACGCTTGAGAAATGTTTATTAATAAATTCTAATTTCTCGACTAAATCTTCTTTTACAATTAATGGTTGGACTGCTATAACACTGGTAGCATCTCGTTTTAACTTTAATGCAAAAGGTTTTAAAATACGGTTAATAGGTTTTAAAATAAGTGTTGGGTATAAAAAAATGCGGTTTCTAACCATGTACCCCATCGTGTTAATACAGGTTCTGGCGGTAAAGGTATATTCGGGCACATTTCCTTATATAACTGTATCCTAGTTGGTGCTTTCAATAGAATCTTTTTAAATGAGTTAATTAATGAATTAACATCCGCAAATTCTTCACGAATAAGTTCAGTAATGCGATGTATTCCATGCACAACACATGTTAGATGTGTTTTTAACATTACGCTTACAGAATCTGAGAGAAAGAGTATAACTTTTAAGCAGTCGTCACCAGCTACATTTTTTACGCTGTTGACGATAATGTCGGTAATATCGTTTGCAGTGACACGCAATCTGATTTTTGTAGCTATTAAAAATGACATTGGAAGATTTTCCGTATGCGATGTGCCAACTATTACATTAACTACGCACCTTCCTTTAATGTCTGTCGTTTCGTTCTGCGCTTATCCAGAGATAATGTTCACCTAGTTTTGGCCTGATTTGATTTATTGTTTTGTCGAATTGCTAAGGTACATAACATTTTCTAATTGTCGATGGATGGTGAATATCTTGGTTGGTATATTTTTTAAGACACCCACGGAAAAGTGGATCCTGTAAAAGCTGCGCATAAATCAATTACAAATTTATCATGTGAAATACGTCTTTGGTATTCACTATGCCTCGTATTTTTCAGATACCGCTCAAGAGTATATTTGCTCCTGAATCCTAATTTCGCACAACAAATGGTGCAAAGCACTTCTTTTTTGTTAATGACAGTGAAAATGGTGCCATATTCTGAAACAATGCTTGAAGTTCTCGGCATTGTTGGAAAATGATAAACTAAGAACTATTAACATAAAATGAAAGAATACGAAACAAGTAAATATTAAATAAGGATCAAATATATTATAAAATTATAAAACGAAATATAAACTCCAAAGAGTACACTAAAAATATGAGAGTACCTAACAAAATAAACCGAAAATGAAACTTCTAAAAAAGGGCAGTGACGAAATAAACGAAAAAAGACGTTTCTAAAACAGTACAGTAATAATATAAACCAAAATCAAAACTTCTGAAGTAGGGTAGTAATGAAATAAAAAAGTACTCTTAAAATCGCGCAGTAACAAAATATATTAAAAAGGACACCTATAAAATGAAATGCTAACGAAATATCTAGATATTTTAAACTGAACGTCGCTACGATGCTCTCCACTCGGTTACTAACTACGTACAGGTACTGCCGTCGCTCTCTGCCCGTCTCCTACGTGGCGAGTTACACACGTGTGAGACTTAGCTTGCCACCGAACGTAACGCCAATGACGTACTGCACGCAACGTCGCCACTCTAAGCAAGGTTCGTCACTTTCCGTTCGCTTCATAAATCAGCACAGACCAGACAGACTCGTGTTTATTCGTCTCATGAGGATGGGTTCGTGTTACCCACTGGTTTCCCCGAGAGTCTTCAAAACACGAGTCTGTCCAGTCTGCTAATTTCGTGAAGCGCACGGAAAGTGGAGAACTTTAATTATAAGCCTCTCTCAGGGCGTGCTTAAAATGACTTATACTCGATACGAGCCTAAATTGAATTTATTATTATTTGATTTATTAGTGACTAAAGCTGTGACCAGTGAGTGTTACAGCAGTGATATTACATTCGGGGAAGTTGAACGCAGCTGATATGCTGTCATGTAGCCTTAACATAGTATATGTAAATGTTTTCATTCTTGCTGGGTAAGTATTACACATTATACAAATTATTATAACATACTTATCGACACGAGAACGCTGCTAATGATACAGCACTCACGTTGGCAGCTTGATTAATTACTTCAGAAAGAATACTTTACGTTATCTTTGTGGTTGCAGCTGTAACAATTTAAAGATAATTTTGGTATGATACCTTTTTGATAGTGAAAAGTGCCACTTAAAAAAAAATATACCACACGGTGAGAAATGTAAATAAACATAATACGAAATGTGTATATTGCTGTTTTTACGCATTACATAATATTCTTATCAGCCGGATAGTATTTATTTTGCAAGATAAGTCAATTCTTGATTCATTTGCGTGTTAGATGCAAATTCTTTTGAAGAACTATACAATTAAAAACAATTTCTGGGCTTCTTATGCCGCTGTTATCTAGCTTCTTAAAATGTTTCTTCTTTATCATGGTGCTGTCACAACATTGCCGAATTGACGGCAATGCATAAATCAATTTCCAAAATATTGCTGAAATATTTTTCGACTAAGTATGATGACAATCGCCGGATTTGCTGTAAAAATTGCTAGTGAATAAGCACCTTAAGAGCCTAAAAAAATGTCAAAACATTGCTATAAATTACATTTACATTACATCTGTCTCCGTTGTATACACGGTTCGCAAATGAACTCAAGGTTATATTCCCCAATTTACATTTGGATGTAAAAAAACAGACGCACGTGTACATAAAAAAGGAGGCGAGTAGTATGAAAAAGGACAAGAATCTGACAGAAATCGCACATCAAGAATAATATCAATATTTTTATACGGATTGTTGTTTGTAAATAAACGGTTTAAATAGACGAGTGCGATGTGTTTACTTACACTGGGAGTTTAGCTGTAAATATCAATGGACACTTTTTATTTGCAAATTAAGGAATATGTTTTTCTTGTTTTTACGCACATGCTTATGTGGATATATTTCAATTGATAACGCAGTTATATAATGCAATCTTGCACTTATATATGTTGTTGCTTGACTTGTTTGTGACCTCAATTTTAATCTGAAATTGAATGGAATATTTTTGAAAATTGAAAATTCTATGTACTTTCTAAAGCACATGAAAAACTTTGGGTTTTGACTCATGCAAATGGAAGTGTGTCGACTAACTGCGAACGTCGTACAAGTAACATTAAAACTCCTTCAAAATATCTTAAATTATATTAGATTGATTAAATGTAGGTGACTGGTAAGTGGATAGTAATTATTCGGGTCATATCCAGCGAAATGTGCAGCGCGGACAACATGGTTATCATAGCGAAAAGTAAAAGAACCTTGAACAAGAATTTAGAAGTTAGGAAGTATATAGAAGAGCATTAGAGAAATTCAACATGAAAATAAACATGGAGGAGATCAAGAATAATAGTAGGAAAAGAACAACAAGAACTTGCGATATATGTAAAAGGTAAAGAAATTGAAAGAAGAAGAAACATTGAAGTATTTAGGATCAATAGTTAGGGAAGACAACAGGATCAAGATGGCTTTTCTCGGAAAAAAAAAAGAAAACCGAAGGAAACAAGGGTAGAAAATTGTTACTCCCGTGCTTACATTTCAAGTAGAAACGTGGACATTAACTGAACAGCAAAGAAAGAAAATGGCAGCTATAGAAATGAGAAATTTAAGTATAATTGAAGGTAAAACCAAAATGGATAAGATCGGATATGTAACATTCAGGGAAAATCTAAATATAAAAGCAATATATGAAAAGTATAAGAATATCATTCAAAATGATTCGGACGTGTAAGAAAAAATACCAGGTAATAAACTAGTTAGACAAATACATCAAGCAAAGACTATCTAAAAGAAGATAAGAGAAACACCGAGTCGAACCTGGACCGAAGATGTCAGACGTGCACAGGCAAAGAAACTTAAAACCTTAAAACAAGCAAGGCAAGCTACACATAAATAATGAAGAGTGGAAAGAAGTATCGAAGAAACCGGGGGCAAGAGATTATAGATTATGTATGGTCGGTTTACATTGATGAAACATATTTTTAGTCGTTTTTTTGCCATAAAGAAGTCTTTTGTGTTTTCACAAAATTTTCTAGAAAATAGGGTGTAGGGGGAGAAAAAAATTATCCATAGGAGCAAGTGCTTCAGATGTATAAATGGACAAATTATTGGTTAGTCTTCAATAGTGTAAGACCTTTATAGTTAGTATAGTTAGTTATAGTTATACACCAACCTCGATGATAGCACAAGCTACTTATTCGCCAAAACCATTACTACTGCGTTCTTAATGGAAATTTACTTAAAAAACCAAGAACGCTTTAAACGATTTGTCATTGTTTAATATTACAACGTTCGGCTTGAAGCTCCTAGCACTCTACCAAGATCATCTATACTTTTCAGTACATAAAGTCTTACAAAAACTCTACAAGGGCATCTTTGAAACAGATTTGAATATGTTTTGCAACCACTTGCAGCATCTTGTCACTTGATGAAGTTGAGGAATTTAAAAAATGACGACAAATTTAACCAAAGGAAATTTGAAAGACCACTTCAGAGATAGCATTGATAATTTTGTGCCAATTTGTTCTCATGTTTAGAAGAATAATACTTCACTTCTTGAAGCTATTATGTAAATAATACTGCTCGAAGAGCTGTAAAGTTAAAGCAAACCTTATACGGTGTAATATGTGTAGGAAAGGAATTATATTCAGTACACAAGAATATATCCGGTTATTATAGACATTAAGTAGCAAGAACCTGAATAATTTTGATAGATTGTTACCTCACTTTGAATTATTTCACGGAACGTTGTCACGTTTCGTGAAATAATTCAGTACCTAACAAACAACCATCTTTGCTTACGTTACGGTCGGGATGAGCGGTGAGTGGTTCATTCGTACTAGGAGCCAACTTATTCCCATGTTAGGACCACTAATAAAAGCAAAAGCCAAAGAGGTAAGTACAGAATTAAAGTATGAGAAGTTTAGCACGTCTGATGGGTGGCTGCGAAGATGGAGAGAGGGCCATAACAGTAACTTCAAGTGCATCTTAGGTGAGACAGCGGACGCGTTAATCAAAAAGATTTGGAGCAGTTTTTGGAAAAATTGCCCGGACTGTTAACGGAATACACACCAAAAAACATTTACAGTGCAGATGAAAGCGGTCTGCACTTTCGAGCTTTACCTGATAAAACTCTGACATTGAAAGGCGAAAAATGTGTTGGGAGTAAATTGTCCAAAGAAAGGTTGACCATATTTTTTTGTGCCAATGTGGCTGGACAAAAAGAAAAGCTTCTAGTAATAGAGAAATCTCCTCGACCACGAGCGTTGAAAAATGTGCCACCTACTAGTTTGTGGGTCACATGGATTTCAAACAAAAAGGCGTGGATGAGAAATATTACGATAATCGACTGCCTTCTAGATTTGGACAGACGGATGGGTTTTTAGAAGCGAAAAGTTTTGGTTTTTTTGGACCATGCTGCATCACATCCAAGAGAGCCAAACTTAAACAACATTAAAATCGTTTTTCTATCCACAATCACGACATCTGTCTGTCAAACCTTGGACCAAGGGATAATTCAAAATGTTTTTTTTATTCTAAAACATATTCTTTTAAAGATGGATGATGTCTCCTCTGCCTCAGAACTTTCAAAATCATTTAACGTTTTAGAGGTTTTTTATTTTATTAGGAAAGCATGGGACTAGTTACTCCATTGACCATTCAAAACTGATTATTTCAAAGCAGGTTTTAAAAATTCTCCAGTTAAAGAGAAGGCAATGTTAGACATAAGATTTGATGCAGAAGACGATTTACCGCTGACAACCTTGGTCGAGTTTTGCAGAAACTTTGATAACGTCACCTTAGTTGAAAATCTAGATGACCTTATTAATTTGGATGAAAAAGTGCTTACAGAAGAACTAGTGATAGCGTAAGCAGCGGAAGTGAGTTTGAAGAAATATCCATGCATGGTAGTGACGTAAACAGATGCATTAAAAGCGATCGAAAATCTTAACAAATTTTCCAAAGATTTTTTGACATTTTGAAAATTGCTTATTACAAACAAAAAAATTAAAAGAGGCAAAAATATCTGACTTCTTTTAAAAATAAAACTTGTATTTTATGTAGACGCAGTTTTGAATTTTTTTATTAAAAGTTTAAGAATTATTTTGTCATGAATGGATAAGAAACTGGAACTGTGAGTATCCTATTACTTCAAGTTCTTTGAATTGTCTACGTCATAACCCAAACTGAACAAACCATTTTAAATTCACCTACAAATTTCAAAATTAATGTATTGAGCGGATACATATACAGTCTGGAGTAAATAGTTGATACCAAATAGAAAACTTTTTTATTGTTAATATTTCAGAAAATTCTTGCTGAAATGAAAGTTTTCGCATTCTTTGAAACCAAATCTTTGCATCATAAATAAAAATACGTTTCCGATAGCGCAAGTAGGCGACATTGCACGTAAAAGTGAAGCGGCATTATTTCTAAAAATTCGATTAATATTGTGTAACTAAAAGTTGTTTACAATCACATTTTGTATGTTAGATTTTCTAAAAGAATGCTATTAAGAAAAGATTATATAATTAATATAACGCGTAAGTAATTTGTAAGTAATTAAATTTCGTGATGTGATTTGATTTAATTATTAATTTTTATACACCTTATTAAATGCAGTAGTTCTTATTTATATCTCTTATATTCTTATCCGCAGGATTTAAACTTTTAAGTAGTATATTGAATTATATGTTGCTATGGTATCTACCTTACCTTGAGCTTATTTGCAGCCAGTACTAATTTTCTTTACTTAAAACAAACAATAGCTTATTTCGATATTCCTTCACAAATAGCTAATTTATTCAAGCACGGTTTTTAGAAATAAAACCTGCATGTCAACAAGATAATTGTCACATAGCTATTAATTTTATTTGCACACGGATTTCGTGATTTTCCAGATATTTCCATAAAAGTATGACTCGATTTTCATTGATTCATTTAATGATGTGAATAAAAAAAAGTTACTCTGTTACAGTAAGTAACTTTTGCATTGGCTTCTAGTGCAACATACTTTAGAAAAAATACGCGTGAAAATATACATCGTTTTCTGAAGTAAACAATTGTTTGCTACTTATTCTTACTTGGAATATTTTAGCACAGCAGAGTATTACAAACAAATGTATTTTTTGCGATATTGTGTGCAAATAATTTTAATCACTTTTGTATTACAAAAGACATTTTTATTTTTTACCATATTCTTTAGACGAATTACAATCAATTGGGGTAAAAGACTTAAATCAAGCCTAAGAGGTTATCTGTCATGAGCGTCACCCACACATCTCATCTAGTGACTTCGGTTTGTCCACCTATCCAAAATAAAGGTCCCTCTAGTGATAGAAAGCTCGATTTCTAAAAGAAAATTACTTTTTATGGCCTATTATCTTTGGAGTGTTGGTGGTAGAAGAATATTGTAAGTCTAGCCAATGATTGTAGTAGTGAAAACGGACAATTATTTCTTTTCTATTTAATTTTCTCTTTTCCACAACTTCTAAATTAATCTAAGTATAGCAAGACTCAGCGTAAAGTTAGGCATATATAAATGTAATTTCATCAAGTAATAATCGCTTGATCAGCTTTCATCAAAATTCTCAGTAAAGTTTCACGTTGTAGTGCTGTATGCCGTATAAAATGTTATCGAAGAGCAATAGGATTTGAACTTCTGTTGCGTCCCTGTATCACTGTACATCAAAAATAAATAGTTTCGCGTCAATTTCGACATCAATATATTTTAAATAGTACCATAAAAGTCATAAAAAATGGCTATGGAAATAAAACAATTGCAACGCGTTAAAATAATAGTATCTGTCGGTCATTCAGGTAACTCTAAAATAATCTCCTATTAAAATGGAGTAATTTGAAGAATTCAAGTTGTAATTCAAAGGATGAACCGCAGTATTTAATCAGAAGTAGATGAGTTTTAAAAAGAAACACATAAATATCGCGTTTATGAAATGGTACTTCCATAAATAGCGTAATTGTCGTTAGTTGTCGTTTAAATTACTATATCTCAAAAAATATAATGCTAAGATAGCTTAGCTTCCTCATGGTATTGGTGGAATAATTCACGGCAAACGCAACAAAGGGAGAGAAAAAAATACACTAACACACGGACATGTTTCTGCCTAGCCGGCGTTATCAGCGTGGTTTGAGAGTACTTTTCATATATCTACCTTCTATCGCTGTTGCCTCACAGTTAATACCACAACTTTCAAAACGACATTTCTTGGCGCCCTGTAGTGCCAAAGAAACGCATGCCTGCCGTTCAGGAAGCAGCAACATAAACCGGATACTGTTCCCCAAACCATCCCTCGAGCAGTTCTCATGACTGCTCTCTCGTTTTATTGCGTTTGCCGTGAATTATTCCATCAATACCATGAGGAAGCTAAGCTATCTTAGCATTATATTTTTTGGTTATTGTTTCTAGGCATTTTCTGATGTGTTCTACTATATCTCATTCAAAAATTTATTCATTAATTCAAATAAAAATCTAAATTGCAGAAGGAGTGCTTTAGAGACCGAATTCCATGACCCTCAATTTCAACAAATAATTTCTGAAAAGCATAAAATGTCAAAATTTTCTCACGTAAAACATTACAGTATATAGGCGTAAATGGCATTTCTAGAGGTTCGCTTGTGCATATATTTTGCCCGTTTCCGTTCAGTGGTAAGTGGAGGGAAAAAATCTTATCTGCGCTACTTTTTTCAGTCCCGAATCTTGAATAATAATTATTAATACGTACCGGGTTAGTAAGATTCATTCCCTAGTTTCCCCAGTTTCCCTGGTCACCTACCATATGTACTCGACTTATAAACTCGACATCATTGCAGGTTTTAGCAAACACGTAACGCGTCTTATTTGATTTTCATTTTATCGATGGACTTTAATTGTTCATTATTTCCAAACAAATACTTCAATAGAACATTGTCGTATGTGGAGCAAAGAAATCGTTCTTAATTTAAAAGGAAAAAATTAATTCAGAAGCAAAAAATATGATTTCTAAACCTAATTAATGGAATTTTATGTCAAAATAAAGTAGTACCACTTAACTTCTTAGTTTATAAAAACATACTTAGAAAGAAAACTGTTTCACAGTATAATTGCAAGATATGAACAAAGCAAATCAAAATAACAAAGAAGGAAAAACTCATATACACCTAGTGTAAAATATCCTATGTCGAAAACGTGTCTTTACTGTGATATAATAAATTTTTGCAGATATCGTTCTTGTAAATAGTACATTGTTCACTGAGGAGGAAAAGCCTAACATTTCCGGACGACGTGAAGAGGCAAGGCAGCCCGGAGTCCGAAAATCTGGCTTTTCCTCCGAAGTAAACGTACTAGTTTTCCGCAAATCATTAACATATCGACAACAATTAATCTTGTTTAATTTTGAAAAAAAAAAACAATAATAAATACGGCATTTTTAAAAACGAAAGGTGAAGGTTACAGAACAAAAAAATTCCAAAATTTTAACAAAACAGGAAATTAACAAATTTGTTGAGGAAGCTTCAGATCAAAAATATTTGATGATTAAGGTAATTAGTTGCAAAACTTTTTTATTCGATTTACTAATTTGTGTATTTATATTTGTAGGATGCTGTAATATGGTATTCGGTATTTCTGGAACACGTAGAATGTATGAGTTAGTGAAAATGACTATACTAGATGTAGAAGAGCTACAAACTAAACTTTTAATTAACGTACCTGACTCAAACTAATAAACCAAGATCATTTGTAATAAATAACATGTATTTAAATGTTTACCGGAAGTATTTAGTTTTAAGACCACAAAAAATTGCCTCGCATGAGATTTTACTTTAAATACCAGAATGGAAAAGTTTATAGACAGATTATAGGAATACAATTTAGAAAAGTGCCTAAAATAGTTGCTACTTATTTGAATTTACCAAACCAGGAAGAATATACCGACCATTGCGTTCGTCCATCTTCTGCGACAATGTTGATTGACTCTGGTGGAGATATAACCAGTTTAAAGAGGTTAGGTGGTTGAGGGATATATTGATGAGTCCTTTAACAAAAGGTAGACGTGGCAAACAAAATTTTTTCATCAGGACATATTCAACAAAATGGTCCTACTGTTCTAAGGTCCCGCGTATACTCAATAGCTGTATTGAGTATTGTCAAACAAACAAAACTGTGACAGTAGAAAATATTACACAAAATAACCCTAGTAGTTCAATTCTTCCAATATTCAATAATTGTACTAACTGTCACATTAATATAAATATAACAAACAAATAATTTTAAAATATTGATAATGATTAACTTCTGTTCTTTATTGTTAATTAATAAACTCAATTTTGAATCCAAATAAACCTGTTTTCAATCATTTTTGAAGTGAACAAGTAACTGTAAGGAAATGGTAATTTCCTTACTAGTACAGAAATGAGCATTTCCTTACAGCTACTACTGATGTATGGAAATGTCGACATCGTATTTAAAAAAAAATTGTCATAATATTTCCGAACGATTTGCCGAAAAATACATTACTGCAATGGTAATTTAAGTTGCCGTAGAAAATACAAGCAACAAAATGAAAGCAACTAGATTATTATTACTGATTCTATTAGCTCCCGTTGCGCAACTCCTCACACTTATACTTTTATGGCCAGCAATTTTTGCAACAGTATCCTCGTATTTTAGCGACTCACTTTACTACGGAACCTTCTAATACCGTGCATAATAATAATTTGAAAAAAAGGAAAAAAGTGGGCTTCTCGGTAATAATCGTTGATTTATGTATTGTTAATGCCAAAAGCATTTATAAATTCATTAATAATTAACAATTTTAAAATGTAATAGTTTTCGACAGCTGTTTTGTGAATACGTTCAATTAAAATGTTTTCAAATTTTGTGTTTAATTTGGCCAAATATGTGAATTTCTAACTAACCACCATAGTTCTCCAAGTGACAATGTACGTTGTCCCCAGTGAAATTCCTATTATAATAATAACTACAAACATAAAATAAATAACTCTATTAAATCATTTCACCGTCTTCGCCAGTAGAGTCCCTATTCTCAATTTCCTATTTTAAATTTATTAAATGATTTATTTATTACATATTAAAATTTTCTTATCTATTTCGGACATGGTGGATTTTTCATCTGAAATAATAAAAACAATAGAATGCTCATTACGGATTATGCTAATTTTATAAAGAAAGAAGCTCTGATTCATCAACGCAGAGCCGAAATTGTTGAAATCACAAACAGGAAATTTGGACAGTACGTTTTTTTTTGTGTAGACACGCAATAATTTTTGAAAATTTAGTCTTGAAGGGTGTAAAGTATGTGGAGTTTGTTTGGGAGTCTCGCCATTTTTTAATTTAGAAAGATTAAATTTGATGTATAGGCTTCTGATGAAATATGTATTTTTTAACTAGAAGGCTGTTCCCCAATCCAGATTTATATATTTTTTAAAATACGTGGTGAAAGATTGTGTGAAGTTTCGATGTAACATTGATGTTAATAATTTGAAATCCTTATTAAATGTATTAAGTTGTAATCACTTATTATCTACAATATTACCAAAACACATATTCAATAACCGAGAAGAAAAAAAATATGCAATGCCAAAATCTTAGGGATTCAGCGAAGTTTTAAGGAGAAAAAAAAGATGGGTCTTATCCTCATGTGGAAAACAAGACGAAGAAATTGATATGGGGGAAATCGAAGGAAAAAGCTGCGTCTCGCAAACTTGCAACCACAAGCAACTAAAAGTGTAAACAATCTTACCTTAAAATGTGACAATAAAAATTCGCTTCTATAGAAGCTTTCCTATCAAACCTTACTAAATGCCCAATTTAAATACATATAAAAAAATTAGAAAAATGTGAAAAAGGAAAATCTTTTCCTTAATTCTATAGAAAAAAAGCGCTTCTGAAGAATTTATTTCTTATTTTCAAATCTAGGAATAATTTTTGTAAATATGTACAATGGATTGAAATACTTTGGATAAATAAAAGTGTTTACAAACCGTTGTATGTATTTACTAACGGTCCCTGATTAGTCGACCTGCCTAGTATTCCTAAATTTTTGTTTCTTAACTTTTGTTTTCAATTACGTTTATTTGTTTTTAAGTTTACTTAGTATCTCTTATTTATGTAGTAATAGGCAAATGGAATCTTTAGTACCTGTTTCGTAGTCACGCACAATAATCTGTGGGAATTGTAAATGATTTCGTTGACCTCATTTCTATTTTTTAGCTGTACGCATAAGTTGATTTTGTTTTTCTCTTCACTTCGTCAAATATTCTCTAGAACATGTTTTCCGTCACGTACATATGTACTATGAAGACAAGCCACCTATTTTTTTTTTTTAATGTCATATACAGGGTACCTCAATCTTCTGAAATTGTGGGATTGCGCCTATTGTGTAAATGGTAAGAGATTAACATTTTAAGATAATGTAATAGACACCGTAAAATATTTCTGTATACACAGGGCTGATTAATAAATAGCGGACCAGACTTTTACTTCGTTATTTTAAATGGTACATCCTATGTATTGCTACGTATTACACCCTCAGCATTCGCTAAATTTGGAGTACGAAAAATTACGGAGAACCTTACTCTGAAAACCCAAAATTGAAATCCAGTACCTCGAAACTGATGGCCGAGCACGTTAGGTACTGCGTCACCAGTCCCGCATTGTAGAATTGTTTATGCGTATGTCTAACATTGAAATAAAATTAATTATTACAGGTAAACGCAAATCTTGCATTTGGATATTGTAAGTGGTTTCTAGTGTACGTCCTGTTAGGTTACTATGACAACAGTAAACAAAATTATCGGTTAGGATAGCGCAGCTTATACATCCCGCTATCTAAAATATAGCGCTTCTTACACTTTTCCTAATAGATAAATTGCACTTATTACTTAACTCTTCCTTACTTAGTCTTAAATTTTGATTCTACGGTCTAACATTGTCAATGTCAGTATGTTTTGTTTAGTGTTGTCATGGTAACCAAACTATATTAACACCAGAAACTATTTGGATGTAATTTCCAAATGCAAGGCCCGATTTTGTCCGCAAATAGCTATTTGGACTCAAAATTTTCAATCAATAGTTTAAAAACGTCAATGTCAGCTTCTCTTGTTTACTGTTGTCATTAGAGTGAGGATGTTCGATGTAGTTTGCTAGTGAGTCAACCAAGCGTCAATCAGGTATATGCAGTAGCGTAGATAAATTGAAAGTTATATTTTGAGTATATTTGCCCTTGAATCCTAATATTGCAGAACAAATGGTGCGAAGCACTTCTTTTTGTTAATGACAGCGAAAATGGTGCCACATTCTGAAACAATGCTTGACATTTTCGGCATTGTTGGAAAATGATAAACTAAGGACTACTAAAATAAATCGAAAGAATACGAAACAAGTAAATATTAAATAAGGATCAAATATATTATAAAATTATAAAACCAAATATAAACTCTAAAGAATACTCCAAAAATATGAGAGTACCTAACAAAACGAACCGAAAATGAAACTTCTAAAAAAGGGCAGTGTCGAAATAAACGAAAAAAGACACTTCTAAAACAGTACAGTAACAGTATAAACCAAAACCAAAACTTCTAAAGTAGGGCAGTAATGAAATAAATGAAAAAAGCACTCTTAAAATGGCACAGTAACAAAATATACCAAAAAGGACACCTATAAAATGAAATGCTAACGAAATATGGATATTTTAAATTGAACATCGCTACGATGGTCTCCACTCGATTACTAACTACGTACTGGTCAGTACTGCCGCCGCCCTCTGCCTAGCTCCTACGTGGCGAGCTACACACATGCGAGACTTAACCTGCCACCGAACGTAATGCCAATGACAAACTGCACGCAACGTCGCCACTCTAGGTATCATGGCAACCGAACAATATTAACACCAGAAACGACATCCAAATCCAGGACTCCTGCTTAATTGTAAATACATATTATGTAACAATTTAACTTTCCGACGCAAAGATAGATCGCAAAGCTTAGATTTCAAACCACTTAGGATATAGTTTTCTTTCTTACTTTTTAAGCATATATCCCTTTTACATATTGCACATCACAATATTCAATTAGAGGAATATATGTTTCTTTTTTTACATTTCTAGCCATAAACTGCACGGGCGCTCAAAATTTGGACTACCTAACATTCGGCATTTCTGCAACTTGTTATAACATTGTATGGAAACCTGTGCCGAGAAGACTAAATCCTTGCATTATGTTTTTGAAAGGCAAATTGTAGAATGAATGCTTTTTCATATATGAGTAGTAGCCGTTTTCATATGGACATCTTGCACATTCGAATTATGACAATATACCTGAAACGATACAAATTATTTATTACGATCAATTGATTATTCCTATCATGTTTTCTGTTCAATTGAATGAAAGCGTTTGCATGTCAACATACGTACAGTGGTAATTGGCTGAAATATTAATTACAAGACGAGATAAAGTTCACCTTCATCGACATTCAGAATTTTCAATGCTTTATATGCATGCACACGCCACATTTGAATGTCAAGTCGTCTTTATTTACATTTAAATTGTATTTGCATTTTCTTATTAAGTTCTTCTTAAATTACGGTTGAGTTATAATGATAATTTTTGAAATTCTTAAAGAATGATAGCTTTAAATAATTTTTGGTGTGATTCATATATATTACATAAACATGTAGTCTCTCCTCGGATAGACCTAATTGTATTATTTTGATTTTACATAAAAAATTATTTTTAATATAGTTTTCTCTATTTCGAAAAGTGTATAAAATATTTTTCCGCAAATAGTTCGGAAATATTGGCATTTATGACAAACGCAAAAGTAGCGGTAAGGAAATGTTCATTTCTGTACTAGTAATTCCCTTACTAGTACTTGCACACTTCAAAAATGAGTGAAAACAGGTTTATTTGGAATCAAAATTGCGTTTATTAATTAACAATAAAGAACACGAGTTAATTAAATTTAAATTAACAATATTAACCCAATCATTATCAATATTTTGCAATTCTTTGTTTGTTATATTTGCAGTAATGTGGCAGTTAGTGCAATTATTGAATATTGGAAGAACTGAACTACTAGGGTTACTTTGTGTAATATTTTCTACTGTCACAGTTTTGTTTGTTTGACAATACTCAATACAACAATTGAATATACTTTTCCATTCTGGTATTCCAAAAAAAATCTCATACTGGGCATGTTTTCTAGTCTTAAAACTACATACGTCCGGTAAACATTTAAATACATGTCATTAACTACAAATTTGATATAAAATTGGTTTATTAGTTTTAGAGTCACGTATGTTAACTAAAAGTTTAGGTTGTTGCTCTTCTGCAAATGGTATCGATATTTTCACTAACTCATACATTCTACATACTCCAGAATTACCGAATAATACAGCAAAATAGTAAATCGAATAAGAAAGTTTTGCAATTAATTAATCGGCAAATATTTTTGATCTGAAGCTTCCTTAACAAACTTGTTAATTTCCTCTTTTGTTAAAATGTTGGATATTTTTGGTCTGTAACCTTCACCTTTCCTTTTTTAAAAAATAAACGACGTTTTGGGTACTTAGATATATCCATATCATGTTTAATTGCAAAGGTTGATTTCAACATTGAGTAATTAATCCACATACACAAGTTACGGATTTCATCTTTAAACAAAGCTCTAAGAAGTATGCCATATCATCACTTTCAAAAGAATCCGTATTTTTCTTATTCCGATAATCCATTAAGCGAATATAGGCATATTCATATTTTGCTTTCATTTTTGGAGATAACAAATTAAATGACTCGGTAGTCACTGCTTCCACTAGTTCGGGAGGAGTACCAGGCGGGCCACACTCTATACTCCTATTTGCTTTGATTAATACTGAAAGACGCTACCACAAAATTTCTACACGTTAAATTTGACAATTCAACTTGATTCTTTTCATAGTTACGTTACAATTTCATGGCCGTATTTATTATTTCTGATTTTTTTTTTTGCAAAATTAAACAAGATTAATTTTTGTCGACGTGTTAACGATTTGCAACAAAATAATGTTTACTTCGGAGAAAAAGTCACATTTCCCGACGCGGCGTTGTTTTGCCTCGGTTTGCACCTCGACGAGCAATTTTCACGTCGTCAGGAAATGTTAGGCTTTTCCTCCTAAGCAAACAATATACTATTGTTTCTATGGAAATCTAACCAAAACTGTTTTTCTCATTCCATTACCATAATCTTATTAGGGGAAATTCAAAATAGAGTGCTTAAATAAAAGTAAATAGTAGACACACAATCCGTTATTCTAAAGATTAATTACCAGTTATTTAAACGTAACTTTAAAATAGTACTAGTAAAAATTGTTTGAAATATCATCAGTTTTAAATATTTTAATGCTATTCTACATTGTTGATATTTTTATATTAGTTGGGTCTGGTTTTATAGCTGCTTTCTATTTGATCCCAAGTACTGTATTCAACCCTTTTGTACGGTACAAATGTTAAAGATGTGTTCCATTCAAAAAGAACGGATAGTTCTGAATGGTACTTTCTTGAAATACCCTTGACGCATGCGCAATACATAGGATTATTGATATTCTCGACAATTACACTCCCTGAGCATGGGTTTTACATTATTCTTGTATAATACGAAATTTGATTTACATTACATGCTGGTCTCATTTACAATGGATTTCATTTTGTTTATACTTCTCAATATAAAAAGTTAGGCTAGAATTATATTTATCAGTGTCCAGAGCAATAAATGCGTGTTCCTTTTAGCTCACCGTAAGTATGGTTTAGTACGGTACTCTGAGGAACGATACGCTACAGTTCATAAAGAAGCTTATATTGACATGTTGACAAACGTACTGTCAAAATTAAACCTACCCGTATGTTAAAGATGAGAACGTTAAAATACAGCAATAATCATCGAAGTCTCCTTTCTTTTATATTTCTCTTGTAAAAATCGATTGTATATGTACTATTTGTTTTTTGTGCGGAGATTAATTACTTTCAGTGACGTCGACCGAGTGACGTATTTCCAACACTATTATTGTTGATTATATTGAATTGAACGACTTGCAACAAATTTCTATTATGACAGTTAGTATTACCCCCTTAAACCTATCACTAAATTAAATTTACCAGGTTTTCAAATATTAACATATATCGAACGTTCGATAATGTACACTGCCGTTCAGAGAAGTTCGGTCGGTTGGTAAAAAACATGAAAAGGTTACAGAAACAAACGAAACTAAATACAAAATGCAATTTTATTGTATGTACAGGTAAAAAAGACAAAAATAAATAAATAAAAGGTTATTCTGGCCTAATATAAGATACTGAACATTATTTTTTTTTTCATCGAAAAAACCTCCTTTACTGTTAATCACCGCTCGAACTATTCTAGGCATTCTTTCGATAAGTTTAAGAACTACGCCCTTGCTTCACTGTAGGCACAATGCAGTTCGGGATCACTTTTCGGTTTTAGATCTTCGGACATAAACTCGTCGATTTTGCTCAAAAACCTCAAACTTTGTGTGTAGATGTGTAGATGAGAACGGGCCCGCTGTAGCCGTTTTGTTCTGTTGCCCCGACGTAATAAGGGTTTTCGAATGGCAATGCGTCCATGAAGGTCCGCTTGTTGAAGTCGACGTTTTACCGTACTCGCCGAAACTTGTTCTTCACGGCTGCGATTGTCTTCGGCTGCTATTTGTGGCGCTGTTAATTTTCTATTACGTTTGCTTAATAATACAATTCTCAAATCTTCAGCTTTTGTTGTTTTCCTAGATGCTCCAGGACGAACACGATTTTCTATAGTTCCAGTTGTCCGATATCGCTTTATGATGTCATTTACTGTTGAACTTCTCATATTTATTTTTTCACCAATTTGGCGCCCCGAATGTCCTTCTTCAAACAGCGTAATAATGCGTGAACGTTTTTCTACACTGGTAGGCTTGCCACGTGCCATTTTGAAGTAAATTTTCTTACAACTTTCGCGCAAAAACGACAGATGCACACCAACACACGTTTAACAGTAAAATTAAGCAAATTTATATCTTTACGCCTGTGATAAATAAACAAGAATGATACTGCGGTATATTTCCTAACTGTATTGTTCGTTAATAATCCCCAAACGACCCGTTTCAAAAGATCGGTACTTCCGAGAAATTCTTGGAATGATAATAAAAGGGACTTTATTGTGGTTGTCGCAATATTTCTACTTTACATAATAATTTATGGCTTTAATCCCTTAGAAAAGAGTGTATGCTTAATATTTTTCTAATTTTATGTAATAATAATTGTATACAGTGTGATATAATAGATTTTTATTGTATGACCGAACTTCACTGAATGGCAGTGTATATCATGTTTTCTGTTTTACAGGCACCTAGAAAATTACTTGTTGAAATTTTAGAAAACTGAATTTAACAATTAGCACAAATACACTAGTTGTTATTTTTGCCGTATTGTGAATTTGAGAACGAAGTACGTATATTTTTTGGTTAGATATCCGTAGAAAGAAAATGTTACTAGTGAATATTTTTCAGTACTTTAAACCGAGAGCTTGTTATAAAAAGTAAGCCCAATTAAGATAAAAATATAGACAGTAAAGAACAACATACGTATTTCATATCTGAACTTCTAATGACATTTAAAACGACTTTCACTTGTTGTTTTCAAGTTATTTTAAAGAAAGACTGGCGCTTTACCCGTAACACAATTTCTTGTTTTCTTAATAAAAGACCTTTGAAAACAAGCAAAACATTTTACAATGATTTTTTCCCATAAAAATAAAAAATAAGATTATATTTACATATTAGTTAGGTCCATCCGTGAACATACTATATACAGACTTGGCGAATGAAACTTGCGACAACTGTATGCCGTGTGTGGAATTGGTAACAAGCTAGTGATGATATCCATTCAATTCCTTTATATGTTGATTTGTGCCTTTTTTCTTTGGTATTCTAATATTAGCGACGTGACAAATAAAGAATTGTATAGTATCTAGCTTATGAAAATGAATTCATAAAAAGATAAAAGGATTTTCCGTCCACTATGAAATATACACTATGTCATTCATGTTTTTTATTTTAATTTAACATATCATATCTGCCTTTAAGTCTAAAAGAAAGATATTTTAGATTACAGATGTAAATCTTTGTGAATTTAGATTACTAAAGGAATTTATTTGGTTCAAAACATAATATATTTCTATAAATAGATTGTTTTGTATGTAAATAAAAACAAATTCAAAATACCCAGAGTAAATTATAACCTTTTTAGCACACAATTAACGTGATATAATTAGATCTTAATCAACTTTCATGGGAGAGATAGGAGTTTTGAAATACACAACTTATTATTTTGAACAAACCGTGAATCATTTTTAAAAAACAACTGGATATCGTAGATTTCGGAAAAATAAGTAGCGACCAACGTACTTACTAATGGATATATGTATGTACTTATGTATCTTAAAATTAAGCAAAAAATAAACATGAATTTTATAAGCAATCTGCAATCAATGTTATAACATTAGCTATAAAACATACATATAATGCTAATATTGTATATAAATGCAATTATTTCTAATTTATACACTATGTATTATTTAATATCTGAACTACATAATTTTATTAAATTTCGTTGTCTAATTTTCATTTTAATGACTTTATTTTCAAATTTATTAAAAAAACCCACCCAACATCGAGTTAAAGGTAATAACAAGACAAGAGTTATTTTTCCAGGCAATGTACTTTTTGCCAACATTACACATAACCATTAGATGCACTACGTCAGTATGCATTACCATTATCAAAATTCACATTGACATCGGGATCAAACTAGACTATCATCGCAGAGGTTAATATATACAATATCGAAACCGTATCATATGATCATTTTTTGATAAAAATTTACTTTGAAAACAAAACGATCATTTAAATTACTTGAATCTACTTGTTATTGTTCTGCCTTTTAACAACTCGTATATATGCAAAATCGTTTCCCTCAAAAACAGAGATCAAAAGGCATTACATATTCAACTGTACTGTTCTCAAGATAAAAATTTGTATTTATCGATCTCGGTTAAATGGGAACTACCTCTATACGAGTGTTATAACAAAATCCAGTGCGAAACAGTATACAACTACCACCAGATGGAATCTTTGGAAAGTTATTGCATTGCACAAATTTCTCTCGAGACTTTCGCTAAACTTGTTCACGTCCATCAACAGATTTTAGGCTCATCCTAGTTTAATACATGTTTCCAATCAACTATAGACCAATTATTACGTTCTTTGACAAAACGCAACATGGTAACTCTATTCTCTGCTAAGCAGTGGAGCAGTTGCTGGTCTTCTATTAACCAGTCCAGCGTCTTTTAAGCTTCTTCCGACTGTTCGAACAGAAATTTAAGCACTGGCGGTAGTTTCGAGATTACTCCTCAATACAAGTTAGCAACCGACCCCTTAACCGTTTGCTGCTTTAGACGAATAAATTCGAACAAGCGATCACATATTCTGAGTTGCTGCTGAAATATTTACACAGTGAAAAGATTACTGAAGCTGATTGCATATAAAAACGTGCATCTTTTGCACTGGTACATTGTTTTCGCATTGTTCAGACTTCTGACAACGAATTCTCATTTTATTAAACCATCTAATCGGTGACTTATTGTAGCTTCCTCATGGTGTTGATGGAATCATTTACGGCAAAAGCAACGGAAGGAGAGAAAAAATACTATCCACGGACATGTTTCTGCACGCTGATGATGCCATCAGCGTGGTTGCGAGCGTATTTTTACTCCACCGTGTACCGCTGTTTATCTCACACTCCAAGCGACGAGCCACGTCTTCTAGTGCCAAGAAACGCACGCCTGCCATTTAGAAAGCAGCGACATAAACCGGGGACTGTTCCCTATGCCGTCCATCGAGTAGTTCTCGGACTGCTTAACACGAGATGACGTGCGCAGGGGCTCTTTGGGAAACTGCGTAAACGATTCCCACAGGCTTAGCATGATGTATCAACAGAACATATCAGTGTCTAGAAACAATAACCATGAAATAATGCTAAAATAGCTTTCTCATGGTATTGATGGAATCCTCGGAACCACGTTGATGACGCCAGATAATAGCCAGCAACATGTCCACGGGTAGTATGTTTTTTCCCTCCTTGCACTGTTTTTGCCGTAAATGATTCTATAAATAGCATAAGGACATGTTCGCATTGGTTCTGCTTAGAACTAATTGAGTTTGGCTCCAGTCACTCCTAATATCTGGATGTTCCACATCCAGACATTATAATGCCGCGAATATGACCCAACGTTGGCGCCAGTATTGGCCCCAACGTGTGGTTCCGAGGTAATGATCACTTTAGATTAGCAATATTATTGTGCAATAATGTTGCGCAAAAAGTTGTGAAATAAATATAATAATGCTTTTGATTCCCCGAATGAATTGCACAATCTTTATATGGTACCCACAAAAATATTCTTGTACAATACGAATTATTCCAGAAGTTTCTCTTTTTGAGATGAGATTATTCAGATTACACCTAAATTCTTATTTGTGCAAAAAAAAATGTAAATATTTACTGGCATGCGAGTGGTTTACTGTTATCATTGGCATCACAAAATGCATACATGTGTTTTAACCCATCGAAATAATTGATTTATATAGTCTTCTTTGCGACTGGTTAGAACTAACTATATGTGATTTTGGCGAAAATATAAAACATATTTTATATATCAATACATAAACAAGTACTAATTCTTACTTAAACATTCTGTTTACTGCATCTACATCCTACGTTACGTGGTATTACGTATTAGACGCATGGAACGATATGTTCCCATTGGATACGTGACAAGTTTGTTGCCATTGAGGTATACATATGTGTAAAAGGCACAAATAAAATAATTAGCATGTTACTGTATGGTGTGATTAATTGGTTTCGTTATTCAAATGTACCCAGTTATATTAGCGACATATTGTTCGTTGGCTTAACGTGTTTAGTATGTTTACAAAATGTTTTTAATGAAAATGTTTGTTTAAAAAATGTACTATATTGATCCAAACGCGAAAATCCAGGAGGATTAACGCCAAGATTACGTATAGAGTTCGCAGAAACTTCATATATTATTAAATTAAAATATTTTCAATTATCTAAGACTCGGTTGTACCAAAGTAGCTGTCAACTTTGTTATTTTAAATAAAACATCCTTTTTTATATTATTACATTTTTGAATTCCTAATTCAGTTTTAAAGTTTGTTTGATGGAACAACTATATTGCTATATCTAAGCATATTTGAAATATTTGTGCTTTTTAAAAAATATGTACGGGGTAATGAGCATCGTGCTGGTTAAGCAGACTGTTTCTTGTAAATTTGGCTTAATTCGACCAGATTATGTCCAAAAGCGTGCTCTGAGACTAGTTTTGAATTTTTGTCTTAACCGATCCAAAATTTTTCAAATTCTGTATTACTCGTTCAACTTCTCTATAAATAATAAACAAACTTAAATTGGTTCACATAATTTAAATCCGCTGGCATTGTTTGTAACAAAAAAACATATTTTTCATCAATTGCTGGATTGTTCCGTAGTGGTCATAATTAACTTGATATCTCAAAAATTAGATGACATTTTAAGACACTACATAAGCTACATTCTCATTGTCTCATTGTTTGCTCCAAAAGCAATGTATTAGGATACACATTTTTCGAAATATCTTGAAAGGTATTTATTTTATGTGCATAATAAATAGGATTTTTTTTTGTTTTTTGTATCCAAAATCATAATAACCATCAATTTTCTAAGTTTTGATAGAAACTTGCTCGAGAATGGATCATTTACCGAGCCGCATAATGTAATTAGAATGAAAATCAACGAAATATTTTGGAAATGGTAAATTAAACGTGTGTATTTGTAAAATTTATGTAAATATCTTCCAAATAAATAATAATCCATGAACATTATGAACTTGCCCTACACTCGAGTATGGAGAGCTTCACATCGAAATAAGTTTAAACCAAATAACCACTCATGTTAGCCACAGTGGTAGGTTAGGACGACTGGAGGACTGCATCTAGTTAGTGGACAGTTAAGAATACGACGAATATTTTTTAAACAAAATATCTAATCAAAATCTAGAAATTCTGGAATCTTTAACAGAAAAACTAAGCATTATTGGACAGAACAGAATCCCAGACAAAATAGAGCAAGGCGACGAAAACATCGTTTTAAATTAAAGGTTTCGATGGGCATTTTGGGAAATCATCTCATAAATCCAGCTATATTTAAACTTACATGTCTAACTTCTTGGATAACAATATTCCATTAAATCAACTACAGCTTTTACGGGGGCAACAAGACGGCGCAGCGGTTCACAATGCCGCAATTGTGAGGAATTACTTAAATCAAGAGTTTCCAAACCGATGAATTGGAAATGGTGGTGTTGTGCGGCCGCCGAGATCACCTGATTTAAGTCCCCTAAATTATGTTTTATGGGAGTTGGAGAACTTGGAGGTTTATTGTTTTCTTTTATTATTACTGTTAGTATTGTTTTCATTCATTGTTACAAATAAGGTGCACAAATTTACATAAATTTCAAGAACACGCCTCCAATTTGTCGTTTACAAAATATTGCTTTTTATTCAAATTCCTGGTAATATAGACATTACGTGGCTTAGTAAACAATTCATTCTTGACTATTTTTTTATCAAAACGTAGAAAAGTAATACGATGTGGCTATTGTCGTTCCGGTTCCAATATGGCGCCGATAAGAAAATTGATGATAGTCAAAAAGAACCGAAACTTTATAAGTGCCCCAAACTCAACATCTAAAAACAACAAATAGTTCTATTACTAATAGGTTAGTCAGATTTTATAAACGGAACAGTATACACACTGAAATATCAGTTTCGTAACGGGCACAACATTTTTGGAACGTTTCTTATTTAAACTGAAACGCTGTACCACTTGATTAACTGTCTAAACTGCATTAACTGTTTAAATTGCACAACCAACAATTCTCTAATCTACTTCGTACAAGATTCATCGAATGAGTCGTAATTATTGGATTTGTTTAGTCTCATACGCGTGTCCGTCCGGCAAATGGGAGTCGTAGGTTCGAGTTCTACACGTGTCTTGAAATATTAAATTTAATTACGTCGATAAAATCAAGGAGAAAAACCGATTTTAGATTAGTGTACATTTTTGCCTTAGTCTAAAAACCTATTTGTTCATTGTATAAAACAAGTAAAGAAAACGTTACTTTTGTATTACAATTTCCACGCTGTAATTTGTCGTGTAATAATAATTATATTGTAAAGCTCATATCATATGTTTAACGTGTAGCTGTTTTGCTACTTTGAACAAAAGTAAGTAGATAATAAATATTCATTTAGCAAATTTAAATCGCTTCATTCTAAGGTAATGAACAATTCCCTCAGTCAACAATTAAACAGAGCCGTTGGAATAGTAAAATTTCTGTTTTCTTAGCATAAATAAATTATACACATTTAGTCGCAATTCTAAAATAACCAATAAAAGAATTTGCGGTTATAGCGCATTCGATAATATCTTTGCAGGAAATACTGTACTGCATTAAAACCAAAATGCGTTGACCGCTTTGTATTCCTTTTTTTTGTCTATTCGAGTATTAAGAACCTAAAAGCATTTCGTATTGTTTCACGATATATAAATTATGAACTGCAGTTACAGCGTTAAAATTTCAGAGATTCAGCGTAGTTATTTTGATTATTTTATCATGTATGTTTCCCATATTCGATACTATTAAAAACACACGGCTACTAGATATAAGATATAATACTTGAAACGCTGTAATCCATAAATATGTAGTGTAAACAAAATCGAAGCAGGCGTCGACCACATGGTTACGGACGTGTCTCCTTTAACGAATTCCTCTTTATTTGTTTTCATTCCGTCTCTCTCTAGCGTCATTTATAAACGTTGGCCGCGGAACCTTGTCATTCAGTCGTGTTAAGTGAGGCAACTGTAGAAGCGTATCGCACCCAGTGAAATCATTAATTTCAGTAATTATTCTTATTACTCTTGGATCTGTTTTGGTAGCGAAGAAAACGTATCTCCTAATTTGTCGAGATGTTTACAAATACCACTTTAATCCGAGCCTGTACCAGACGTAGGGATGTATTTGGAGACCTACAAAGGCACATCAGCAAGACATCAAGTACGCCGAACAGCAACGCGTTTACAACTAGAAAAAATAATTCTTCCAAAAGTCAAGCGAATAAATGGACTAGGCTAAATAGGCACAATAATCAAAGGTACGTAAATGAAACTTGCCAAATAAAAGAACAACAAAATCGACTCTTTCGTTCCGATTCGCCGTAGTTATTCGGTCATTGATCTTTCGATCTAAAATGTCTACGTGACCTGCATCGCGTCTTTACAACCCTAATTTATGTACAAGATCCCTTCTTTTTGTTCGTTTTCGCCCACGGCCGGTCGCAATTTCTTTGTTTATAAACATTCAACGCTTCATTTCGTCGGTTCATCGGCTAATATTTTCCAGTACCTATCTCTGTTTTAATGTAATTTGAAAGGTAAATTTAATTATATGCATACATTTCTCAAATGTGTTTTTTAGAGAACATAACTACCTCATTGTTAGATACGCCCATGCTACGCCCGTCTTCAAACCTTGCGTGTGTACCTACATAGTAATGGTTATTTTCAAGTAACTTGTGCAAACGTTTATAAGTAAACAAATAATTTGAGTAAAACCTCTCAGCAATTACTATTTATAGAGACACTCTCTAACAAGTATTTGCAGTTTACATGTGATAGTTTTTAAGACTTGCCATAGAGTAGAAGAAAATTTTACGACCAAGATATGCTGCAGCTTTTGCTCTAATAAAAATTAAGAAAAAGAAGGCGGAATGTCTGAAAAAAAGATTAGAAGATCGACCATCTTTTTCCTGTGTGCGTGCACTTTTCACTGAATTTCAATTTCGCTAGTCTGCTATAATTGCGTATATGTCTTCGTTAGACTAGGCTTTTTTTGCCTCTATGTTTCTTCTCCCGACTTAAAATTCTCTTCCAACCAGATCTGAAATAAATAATAAGTTGTAATAGCCCTTTGGTAATACATTTGGACCTGCAAATCAATTTTCACGGCAATCACTTGCGCCAAGTAAGTAGATCTGTTTACACGAGCAAATATTAGCGAAAGTTTCCTCAGATAGCAATTTGCCATAGCGTTACTATCTCGTATGCCTAAACTGTGCCTTATACTAAACAATGATAAAAGCGATGTGTTAGCAAAATGGTGACCAAATTGATGTACGTTACGGAAAGGTGCAGCACTTACCGATTGGTCTGTTGTGCTTAACTCGTTGCCCTTATCGAGTATCACGGCTTCACTATAAACACACCCTAAAGAAGTCGGAAGATCATCCTAAAAGTTTGGTATTTTCTGAATAGTTTAAATGTGAAAATAACTACTTCTGATAAGAAAGTTAAACAAAAAACTTAAAAAGAAACAAATATAACTGACAAAATAGTAAACGGTCTGTCATCAAACTTTTTTTGATGAAGGTAAATAAACGTTTTTTTTTTGTTTTTGTTTTTGTATTGTTTATTTCCTTAGATTGTTTTGTAATGTTATAATGAGATATTAAGAAAAAACAGTATTTGAAGAGAAAAGTTGGAATATAAATAGTAGGTGTTTAACAAAATTTCATAGAACTAAATATTAACTAAAACAAATTGTTGCATTGATGCGTATAATTTGCAGAAATACCAGCTCTACATATTTTAACTGACAGGATATTTTCATATTCATTATATCAACTGGAATACGCAATTGACAGCTTCTTCTCAACTGCTCTGAACAGCAATAACACAAATGAAGCTGTATTCACTTAACTCACTTTTTGCAGGGCTCTGTCAACTCTGCAAGCCAAGATTGCCCCGCAAGCCGCTACCTTGGCGTCCAAAGAAGAAAGTAGAGAATTTATGGCGGTTTTTCCGGATATCGTTAGAGATCTAACGGAAGCCGGAAAGCATACTGACATACCGGAAGTAACGAAATGGTACACAAAAGTATTGCAGCACAACGTGCCCAACGGTAAGAAAAATAGAGGTCTTGCCGTTGTGGCCGCTTACAAAATGCTAGAAGATCCCAATAATCTAGCTCCGGAGAACATCAGATTAGCTAATATTTTGGGATGGTGTGTAGAAATGGTGAGTGTTTTTTATTTTTGTTTTTCTCCTATTGCCGTGCTGAATTGTATCATTATTTTGCAAAATTTGTTTTCTTTAAATTAATCAGTGTAGCTTTGATAATGTTGGAATTATATCAATTTGTCAATGACCTAAATACTATTCGTTGGTATCCTCCGATGATAACGTTTCGATATGTTTTGTTTGTAGTAAATACAAATTATTGATTAGCGATTGATACCTGATCTTATTAATATTAATATCACCTCATCTTATCGCTAACCAATCTGTATATATCTTGCGTAACGATTCAAATTTGTGTTCATTTAAACGGAGTTTTTTAAAACAAAAAGGTCGTTTTGTTTTTGTATTAACTTTTAATAACATATATTTTTTTAATAAGCTTGACTTTTACTTATAACTAAAGCGCACGTAATTATTGTCTTCGCTTCTTTATATGAACTATTTACATCGTTCTATCGCAGTAGTTTTATTACGGGTTTTTCTACTTGACACCGAAATACGTTATTACTAAAATATCATTAACGTACAGGAAAGTTAGAAAAATTTCGAATAGATGACCAACGTGAATAAATCTTGCTGCTAATACTAAAACATTTTTCTGTGGGCTTTAACTTTAACCATAAATGAATTAGCCTATCTTTATTCTCGTCCTTCTGAAATATTGTAAATCTAATGAAGCCAAAGCAAGGAAACACTCACTAATTTCATTTTTTTATGTAATGATTTAGCCAATTAATTGCAATCATAATCAAGGTCTACATACCAAAGTACTACTTGTGACCGTTAATAAACGCTTGTTTGACATGAGAAATTTAAAGCAATTTTACGTTAAATAGTAGAAATACCTCGTAAACATATATATCTTGTTTTAGATTGCTATCTCACAAACTTATCTTTTGTTTACTTACATATTTTATTAATCGATCACAGATACAGTCACTGCGAAGTAAATGACTGCTACAATTTATCAAATGCTTTAAACATTTCATATCTTAAAACCACCTACTAGCACCTCTACTTAGTTTATCTACTGTTTAACAGTTACATATTACATAGGTTTCTTTTAGTTCGTGCCTGAACTACATATGCTTAGCAAAATGTTATAAAATATTGAATTTCATTTTATAAATTTGCAATGTTTTTAACAACTGCATTGTTAGAGTGGAAGAAATTTACATATATCTAGAAACATTCTACAGTAAAAGAACTCTTATATCATACAGCCTTGTCCATTTAGGAACCCCTATTATTAATATGTGTAAAAGTACAATAATTTCAATAAAATTGCTTGCACATACGTATTTTAAACAACAATTTGTTAATATATTTTGGTATTTGGGGCACCCCTATGCGCTTTAATAATAGCTTTACTGCGATAGGGCATTGTCAAAATAACTTTTTGCCGGGTATCAGCAGTTATAGCTTCCCGCCAGGGGTATTAAAAGAAAATTCTTTTAGTACCCTTAATAATTGGTATTTGTACCTGGCGAAGTTGTCCTTTATAATGTACTACAGATCTTCAATGGAAGACATATCTGGAGATCGTAGAGGTTGTACCCCTTTTTTGCGAAACAAACACAATGTCTCTTCGAAACGATGGTATTTCAATATGGTTTTAACCCGTTCTCACGGCAAAAGCAACGTAAAGATATTAAATTACTTTCGTTATTATTTCTAAGCACTTTTTTTTATGTGTACCTGGAAATATGTTTGCTACTCTCGGAGGTCCCTTGGTGCCTAATATATGACCAAGACTCTAAGGATACATTACTAAAAATTATTCTAGTAACAGAATCATATAAAAAAATAATATTGATGTGTGTCGATAGATTTAATTTGGATAACTAAAAAATTAAAATTTTTTGGTTAAATACTTTATTTGATTTTGAAATGTAGAGAGGTAAATTATGCATGGTGGAAGGATATAATAACATTACCTATTGATAACCTGTTTTTTTTTATGTATAACCGCGTTTATAAAATGTATACGTTCTTTTATTATTTAAAACGAAGCTACTTTCCTGTGATGCTTAAGAATATTAGATATGGATGTACATTACACCTTCACGCAAGGTAGTAATATCCGATGGTGTTGAGAAAGAACTCGTCAATATATTCTCTTCTACCTACATAACCGGTTTCAAAATTTTAAGTCTCACGAGTCAACGTCGATCGCGACGGTTGCAACTGGACGTAAAGACAGGTAGACGTTTTTACTGCATCCCATCTCACTTCTAGAGAATGGGCTTTCTTACTTCTTAAATTTAGTACATTTTAACATAAAGTTGTCGTTGTATAGGATCTGTGTAACATAAAATAATTCCACAATAAAATAAATTTTATTGTCTTCCATAAAACAAGGATATTAAGATTAAGATTTCGGCATATTCGTGTAATAAACTAACGAACTGACTGCAAATTTAATGTCTAAATCATGCCAAAACTTCCATGAAATGCAGTGCACCGATTTATTTGTAACGTATAGTTCCAAAGTGTTTGAAAATCATCCAGACCTTGACAACTTGTTTTAGTTCTTAAACTAATTATCAATAAATATAACAAAATATACTTATATTAATACTCAAATTATTGACAGTGGGCCATTGTCTTCCTCAGTTTCCTTCCGAACTTTTCTCGTCATTCTCTGGAATTTTTTGAAAAATGCGACGTCTTAGTTTTGGTCTCCGTTTGCAGATTCCCAATCATTTTCGTACACTTTTCTGACCAAAATGTTGATTTACCTTTGAACTTATCACCTCTAAACGGGACACAGTACAATATTTATCATCATCCACAACAATCAGTTTTTTGACAAAATGGATGCAGCTTAGAGCACGACAACATTTAGGAGTTTATTCTAACTGAGCCGCGGTATGTTTTGGTGCTTTTCTTCGTTTTCGAGGGAAATTGATTGAAAAACAGTGCTTTTCGAAGCTTAGCAAATTTTGCTGTGAAACAAACTCAAACGAGTTCAATCAATCCTTATTCCTTTCACCTGGCTTAAAATTCTTGATCGACCATTTGTTGGAAAATTATCGCACGGTTCGCAGGAATGTGAAAAAGGTATCTTCTTCACATTCCTTTATGGTCTGATAAATTGTTGATAGAGAAATATTTTGTTCTCGATAAATCACGACTATATCACGCTTGGGCATTCATCCAACTAGATAGATTTGCTTCTAAGACATTTTGCTAAACCAGAAAGCAAAAACTAACATATCAAGCTAATACTTCGCTTCCAGCGATAACCAGGTTTATTATAACTGGAAAGCTTTTGAAAATTTGTCGAAAACTTTGGGGCCATACTTTATTATTAATTATCAAAGAAAGTTTCAAAAAATAACCTTTCTGTTTTCTGTTTTTTTTTTTTTTTTACCCACGATTACATGTTTCTAATCGAAAAGAATCCTGTTCGATGTACAGCCGTCACATGATAGAAGGTGTTGCGAAAGATGTCACTTCTGTAATTTCTCGCGAAGTTCAAAAAATATGTTATTGTTATTGCTAACCTTATCTTAATGTCGGTCTCTTTATGTATATATACACATTGAATTTGCTTTGATTTCGCTGACGTAAATCAAAGTTTCTTAAATATACGTATGTATGTAATATGAAATTCAACTACAAATCTATTTATTTTCTTTTATTGGGAGATGTCGTAGTTCAGTGTCGGAAACTAAGTTCAGAAGAGCTCGTATCTCCTGCAAGGATTAGATTATTCAATTGAATGCCTTTAAAAGACGGGTTATTATTATAGAATTTAATTTAACAAGCTGTCTGGATGTTTTGCGTGAAATATGAGCTAGTTTGAACTATTAAACGTGCGCAGCTGAAGGTCGAGATATGCGTTTAAAAAAAGGACAATAATAATTGTATTCGGTTTTTTATCACTTTTACTTGTTTCTCAACTAATTGTTGTCATGGAAAGTTTTACAATTTACAGGACACAGCTTCTGACGGCGTATTATTTTTTCTTTCGTAATTAAACAGTTTTATTTTTATATTACTTGATAAAGATTTAACTTGCTTACAAGTTTAAAAATACATTCCAAATAAGAGATAATATACCATTTATGTCATTAAATAAATGTTGTTTTTAATAACGATAAACTTAATCTCAAATTCTATTAATATATTGCCATTAAAATACACACACGTTTCGAAACAAATTCAAGGTCATTTCGAAAGTAGATGAGATGGGACAATTTTAAATAATTACTACTACAATAGTTATAGCGTCATAGAAAATATTGACCTTAATGTTTGCAACATAAGTCATCAAAGCAAAAGCTAAAAGAATATATCATATAAGGTATTTAATACAAGTTTATCTGCCAAATAAATCTTGTTAAGCTTACTCTATACGAATATTTAGTTAATTTAATTAAAAGACAAAATTTATTCAGCTTCGTTTAGACGTAGTCTGGCGAAATCTTCAAATACAATATTATCATCATCGTCATAAGTGTAGCAACTATTTTCGTATCTAGCCCTTTCAAAAGATTTCATCTTTTTCAACGCGCTGATCTTTTCTTTTTCCATGCTGCCGGGCGTCGGATGCAGCAATTTAAACGGAACATCTGTAGTTAATTCACCCCCCAAAGTACCACAATTCAGTTTCACCCTAAACGAGTACGATATTACGATACCAATGGCTTCAGCTGGGCATCTTCCTTCTGGCACCAAAGTTGAACTTGCTAGATTTACATCTTCATCTTTCAAATGACCATCTAAGGCAATCCCGCGCCTATCTTTATTACTAGATGCTAATGGTACTAAATATATTACTTTAGTGAAGGACGCGCCAGGTGTTATTGGGCAGCCTTCGCGAGTTTCCACGCTGGAAACGTACTTTGAGTATTGAGCATTTACCATGGTCACCTCACAATGCTGAACAATAAATGCCTTTATATTCCTTACTGACTTTCTGGAATTATTCGTTACAACAATATTTGAACCGATTTTCTCGCCGTGGTAATATAATTCCTTATCTAAAGTAACCTCTAATGAAATTTTTCCAGTTGAAAAAGTGAATCCTTTCGAAACTAATGAACTTGGAAGTCTCTTGCCTCTTGAAATAGGTGCATATTGTAGTTTTTTGATCGCCATGGTGATTGTACTCCTTTTATGTCCCGGATCATCTTCGTTTTCACCTACAAATACTTTTACATGGTATTCTACTCCTAAAGGTTTACCTTGGTCTTCTTCCCCAGGTTGTAAAGTAACTGATGAGGGCGCTAATTCTGGAAAATGAAAGGTGAATGCATGAGAGTCTTGCCCAAGTTTTTTCAATAGCTTTTCCTGTATCGGAGTGACGTGGATCTTGTCTCGCGTTTTAGGAATTATTTGTTCGGAAACCACAATCAATTCTTTACTAAACTTGACACCCATAACCTCGTCTTCTTCCCTGCCATATCTGTAAGTGGTAATAACCTGACCATATACTTTTCTACCCCGTAGATAATCATTTTCCACAACGACTATTCCGTCTATAGGATCTGTATGATCTACATGATCTATAAAATCGCGTTTACTAAGATAAACCGTGATTTTGCCATTTGGACTAGCCTTCTTAAACACCTTCACAGCAACCACCATGTTTGATTGCTGCTTTTACAAACTATTGGAAAATTAACCCGCTTTCAGTTATAAAACCTCTGCAAACGCTTCTAAGGTTTCTCCTGTAATCAAATTATAGATGTGATAAAGCGATTATCTTTTTTCCTCATAATGTCTTGTTTTCAAACTTACTTCACTTGGGTGTGATTTTTTAGTTTTTGCGTGGGAGAATATATGTCACGTTATTTTACTCGTTAATAGGATAAATAATGAGGTTATTCGTTTCAAATATGCAATCAATAACAATATTAAAATATAATGTTATATAGTTCTTTAGGCTCGTAATGATACAAATTTAAACTTACACAGTATGCATGCATTCAACAACATATAATTTTCACTATGGGACTGGGTATTATTTTCGTTTTTTCTATGTTTATCTGTACCTTCCGAAACATTTAGAGAACTTTATGTTATTTACTTTGACGCCGGTAACAATTTCGCGATCCCTCTTTTAAAAAAAAAAAGGTGTAGTTTAAAAGCAGTGATTACTATAAACGTGTTCAAAACAAATATAACAACGAGTGCATAACAGCCTTCGTTCTTTGTATTATACAATGTTTCTTCTCTTCTAGTTCCAATCATCCCTTGATATAGCTGATGACGTCATCGATTCAAACGAAAAACGTCAAGTAAACAGTTCTTGGTGTAAGAACGATGAAGAAGTTGATGTTAAAGCCATCAACGACAGTATTCTAGTGGAGAATGGGCTCTATACCATATTGAAAAAGCATTTTTCCAATATTCCCTGTTACGTACCGGTTATGGAATTGTTCCATGATGCCACTTTAAAGGCGGCCATGGGGCAAACTTTGGAGTTCTTTGCTAAAAAGGATGGAAAACCTGATTTAAGCGCGTTTACCATGAGCAGATACAATGCTATCGTTAAATACAGGACTTCTTATTATATGTTTTATCTTCCCGTCGCATTAGCGATGTATTTATCGGCAAGGTTCGATCCTGAAATGCACAGGCAAGCTAGAACGATCTTAATGGAGATGGGACATTTCTACCAGGTCCAGGTTAGTTATTTTCAAGTTATGATTTTTTTACGAATGGGATTATACTTCATTCATGATCTAATATGTATATATTATATATACTTTTGATACGAGACTAAATATTTTTTATGGTAATTTTAGGAGGACTTCTTAGATTGTTTTGGTGATCCAGCCTTAACAGGAAAAGCAGGCACCGACATCAGAGACGGAAAATGTACTTGGTTATCGGTAGTTGCATTACAGAGGGCCACATCTGAACATCAACGAATCTTCCAAAACAACTATGGCCAGCCGAATCTTCATTCAGAGATTATCATTAAAGATCTGTATGAAGAATTAAGTTTGCCCGTAACTTATTCCGTTTATGAAGAAGAAAGTTACAATCTTATCAAAACACATATTCAGCAGATTTCCAAAGGACTGCCTCATGAGTTGTTCTTCGCATTTATGGAGAAACTGTACGGAAGGGAATGTTAAATTTAGTCCACTACAAGAAAAATAATCTTTTAATGTCTAATTTCAAAATATAATTGAAAAGTGTGATTCAAAGAGTGCTGTGTGACTGGATAGTATTTAGGCTTTTCTAATCCTATCTGGTATTTTTGTCTTTTATATTATTTTTTCGGGAGTATATTACTGCTACTAAGTAGTAGAGTATATTATCATATCCGAAATTAATTATACTTATTTAATCTTTAATGCATTTAAGTTTTTATACGTTTAAGAATTAACTTCATTCCTTTACTTAAAACAAAATAAATGTAAGTAAATTAGATGGAGATATGAAAACCTGTGCAAATGTGATGATGTTTTTTTTTGTTTCTTTTAATTTATACTCGTGTATTTTTAAAATACGTACTTAAATAAAAGCAAATATTGAACACTGTTCTAACGTTGTTTTATTCTACTTCTCTTAGACTCTCTCACGTTTAAAAATAAGGACAAAATCACAATATAATATGTGCCACAAAAATACCGTCTCTTGACGGCACTTAACCTCTACCTGCTAGTATTAATTGATTACAAGTTGAAAGTTCTTTTAGCTAGTGAACATCTGTGATCTTGCCATATACTAGTATGCAAATAAAATATTGAATGAACTGGTTAATGGGGCTTTAGATATCTCTCTTCGATTACTATTAACTTGATCTAACCAAATTTGAATCAGCGCTGTAGAATGTAAAATATCTATGATATCAAATATTCAAAAAAACATCAACATTTCTCAAAAACTCGATAATCAAAAACTACGCTAAAGCAAGTATAAGTAAGGTTGAAAAACGTTTACATTTAAAAACGCAGTAGCGTGGTAGATGTTTCACTTAAAAAATAAATTTGTACAGGTTACCCTGGTGTAACCCGCCGAATAGAGATACGAACATGTGTGATGTTAGGTGTTTTCCATGCTACTACTCTGAACTGCCCGGCGTGCTCCAGAGCAATATTACACCTAAATTACTCTGAAATACATTCCTCCGTCCCCTAGTACACGCCCCCAAACTTCTGTGCATTTTACATTTTTTAGAGTGGGGTAATCAGCTGTTTTGTATTTGTTATAGTTTGATCAGGTGTGTTGTTTGATGGTTGTTTGCTTTCCTGCTGTTGTCGAGTTATTTAGTAATATCAATTTTAAGTCACACAATCAAATAACGTAACGCGACAATATGATAAATGTCAGAGCGCCCTCTAACGGAGTATACCAAACTATGATATACTTAAAATATTTTCCAGGCTACTTTTATATTATATTACTTTGGGTATTTTACTGTTGCGTAGCTTGGAGCAGTAAGCCCCAGCCTGGAAAACAGATTAGCCGTAAACAGCGAAACGCGTTTATAAATGACGGCGTTGGTGATTTCGTATAAATTATTAATTTAATTAATATCCATTGGTGAATTTCAACTAGCCCACAGAGATCAATACTGTATATAATATATTTAATATTAAACAAATAATGACAGTTGCAAACTAAACATTAATTCTGACATGTAATCATAATAAAAAATAACTGCAATAATACACATGAAAGCAAGGAATAAAATAGTAATAATGGTTCTTACTCGTCTCGGTAGATAAGAAGCAACTTTCGTTTTTCTTGAAATATTTCGTTCATCACGCATTATTCTTCAGTATAATTAATAGCCAAACATGTACTAAACAAATTAGTTTAGAAAACGCTGTTTTTCAGTACACAAGGTTTGGGGGTAGATTAAGTTTATAGGCTCTGTAAAAGATGGATTTCTCTATTGTGCGTAAGACAAGTAATGATCATGGCTGTAGCAATATCACATAACTTTATATTATGCATGACTTTCGATAATGTTTATCTGAAAACAGTGTCTCTAAATGGATTAGGAGAAGACAACCGATAGATTAAAAGACTACATGTACGGGATGTACCATAAAGGTATTCTTTGATTAAGTACTAAGCACTGGTATAACTAAGTAGATAACATTTTTACATCGATTGTAATTGAAAACCATAACATCGAAACATGAAACAATATCCAAACAAATGCAAACATTTGTATATGTTATTGTTATAGCAATAAGCGTAGTGCAACATTACTCGCGACCACATTAAGCTTGATAATTACATTGAACTTCTCTTGCGAAAGCCGTTTAGTCGGTGTTTATTTTGGAAACTGTAGAATTGTGAATATAATTATTTATTTCTGACACATGAATATTCTAGTAAAGTATTTTGCAATCAAAGTGAAACATTCTGTATATACCTATGCATTATGATTTCTATTTAAAGAGCTTTCGATGGCTTTAAATGTTCGATATCTGCGATTTAATTTGCTATGCAAAACTTACCAATATCTGACAAAGCTATTTCTTTTGTACTTTTCAGTTACAAGCCTATCTTTTAATACTGGATGACATCATGGACAGTTCAGAGACTAGAAGAGGAGTGCCTTGCTGGTACAAACGTGAGAATGTTGGTATGTCGGCTATAAATGACAGTATGCTCATTGAAAATGGCATTTATGTTCTCCTCAAGAATCACTTCTCTCATTTACCTATGTATGTCCCGGCTATGGAGATGTTTAGGGACACAACCATGAAGACTTGCATGGGTCAAGCGTTGGATAATATGTGCATCCTAAATGGTAAACCAAATTTGAAACTCTTCACGATGAAAAGATTCATTGATATTGTGAAATATAAAACTGCCTACTATACATTCCATTTACCGACCGCACTTGGGATGTTCTTAGCAAATAAGTTTGATCCTGAAATGCATAGGCAAGCCAAAACGATTTTAATGGAAATGGGACAATTTTTTCAAGTTCAGGTAAGTTATGAACGAATGAATATTAAAACAAAGAATTTTTGTCCCTCAAAACAGGCTTTACCAATATTTAACTCAAAAAACTCTTTCCTTCGAAGCTATTTTAGTAGCAATTTCGGTAACTAAAAAAACAAATAACCAGCGTTGTCGTGCGTAATCCGTAAAATGTGGACTCACCGGACATATATAAGTGAATCATCTAGTTTGCCTATGTATTCGCTTAGGTATTACAATTACCTATCCTTTTATTGCAGACTTTTGTCAGTTTCATGAATGCGCATCCACTTAAATGAATATCATTTGCATGCATACATATACATATAATATATATATAAATTTGGTACCAAGAACTTTTTCCGAATAATAGATATCCATTTATTAGAGCTGTCCGCAGGAGAGCTTTGACTACACATGTAAATAGAAGCTTACTATTGGGAAAAAATAATATTTATCATGTTTCAACTTCCTTCTAAAAGATGCTGGACGTGCACTGCTTAGAACTATTGTTAGTAAATCTCTACTTTAGTTACCACATGCATAGTTTCCAATACTATTGACTAGCTATATTTGACGTTTTCCTTCACATTTGATTTCTTTATACCTGCATACGCTGCATTTTATTTTACTTCACTTTACAGGATGACTTCTTGGATACGTTTGGAAATCCATCCGTAACTGGAAAAATCGGAACCGATATTCAAGAAGGAAAGTGCACGTGGTTAATCGTAGTAGCTCTACAAAGAGCAACTCCGGCTCAGAAAGAGATTATACAGAAGTATTATGGTGTCAACGAACCAAATGCCGTTAACACCATCAAAGCATTATATGAAGAATTAGGGCTTCCAAACACGTATTCGATTTATGAAGAAGAAACCTTCAACCTAATCAAGACCCACATTCAACAAATATCCAAGGGCCTTCCCCACGCTCTGTTTTTTAGATTTTTAAATAAATTGTATAAAAGGGACTCTTAGACAGCTTTTTCTTTATTATATCGATGGCGAATAATATTCATTCAAGTCATTATTTATTATTTCTATAAGGTACGAAGACAGTATAATTATTTTTCTCTTGATGTTTCTTATTTTTGTACTAATTTAGCAATAACGTTACAATTATATTTTTGTAAGATATAAATTATCCTTTTTGTAGAAAATAGTAGAAAAAATATAAAATGGATTCGTTAGAAATGTAAAACCTAAAGAATATATTTTCTATGAGATTTATCGCTTTCATTTTTAAAGATTTATTTGTATTTATAGGGCGAAAAAAAAAACAGATATGACTAATGATAATTTACTGCATATCGTAATTATAAGCAAATTCGGGCATAGTTTTAGTATCTAACTAATAGTTTCGCTTTATCAATTTAACAATTTTTAATTTCGAATTTCTATTTTTTCGAAATTCAATTTGAATTCCAATTTCAAATTCAAAACTTAACGTTGGCAGCTGTATATGTATGTGTATACACACGTAAACACACAATGTATTCAGGGTGAAAGAAACTGTAGTGCTTTGTACACCAATATTCGAAGTTTCAATTCCCTGCACAAATTTCATACAAAATTCCAAATTTCGAATTTTATCAACATCCCTAGTTAACACCTTTGATTATTTTTAGTGCAAGTACTGGATTATGCGTATGCCGAGGTGAAATATACAACGAATATATTTATGTATGATGACAATCAGTTTCATATGTATACAAATCGATATTGCGGCCTGTAATTAATGACACCGTTAAATCAACATGTTATAAAAAAGTTATAAAGTCTAGCGGTGTTTACTAATTGTCGACCTCAGGCAGATTTTTAACACTGGCGGATACAGAGATCAAACCATTGATGCAAACTCATTGTTTCTTATGAAATACGTAGGTAGCAAGTGGTTAGTGGTAGAGATGCTTTATTATCGGCCTTGCCCGAAAAAAGTTATGAAGTACTTTATGCATACAATCTGCGCACTAAAGGCTTCTGCGGTTACAACAAGCTTAATACCTTATCAGCCTGCGTTGTCTTGTCATACTGTGGTCCAATCTGCTTAACAGTTGCGGCTAAATTTCCCTTGAAAAGCTACGGCCCCACGATTAATCATAGGTCAAAATAAATAATTTGGCTCAAATTTTATTTTGACAGTGTTACAGAGCAGTAACCGAGCTATAGGGTACTTTGTTGGTTTAGTTTAGAATTCGTTCGCCTTTACATTGGTTTTCGCATACGCATGTAATCTAAATGAGCGTTCGCAAGGAACTGATTGGCAATGCACACGCAAAAGATTTCAAATTGCTTTACTCTCGTTTGCAAGTATTTTATTCGAGTTCAATACCTTTAGGTAAATTACTTTCAATTAAGATTGTCGCTAATCCAACGTGTCTTCCTTGAGTCATCAAATTACAAACATACAGTTTTATTAAGTTTTAAGTAATTCTGAAGCAATCATTTCGCAGGTCGCTTGTTAAGCAGCGATTTTCAAATGTCATGGTTTACTCTGAATAGTTATTTGTATCTCAAGGCCCGTAAATACAGCTTTGCGATATTATTTGAAGGCTGTAAATATCATATAAGGCCACAAAAGCACTTATAAGTGTCACAATACAATTTCTATACTGCCCCAATATTTCCAAAAAATCAGCATTTTGCGAAATTATTTGACGTTTGTTTACATGTACTTACACAATCAATTCTAGTCGTAACTCAACATCAGTCTGTGCTTGTACTTGATATTTGTTTACGCATATGTTTACATGTCTAACTTCTAATAGCTAATCGTGATGATGCCGTAAACGGAGATTCTACTTGCTCGTGTAATTCCGTTGCATAGTACAATAAGGAACGCTCGCGTCATTACTAGATTGAGGACGTTCGGTGCGAGTGTTAGTCAGCCAAGCGTCGATCGGGTATATGCAGTAGCGTAGATTATATTTTGTTAATCGCCAAGTACGTTTTCGATACGATTGTAATAGGAATTAACTATGATATATTTTTCTAAATTGTTCGTTGTAAATTGATTTCGTTGGCCAGTACTGCCGTCGCTCTCTGCCTATCTCCTACGTGGCGAGTTACACACATGTGAGACTTAGCCTGCCACCAAACGTAACGCCAATGACGAACTGCACGCAACGTTGCCACTCTAGTCATTACCCACCGCCGCTGATAAATATAAACCTTGTTTACTACAAACTACAAGAATAATCTTTTTTTTGTAGCATTATACCATATGTATATTTTTTTACGCACTAAATTAGCGTCACATTTATGCTATATATTGTTTACAACTTGTTTAAATCTGGATTTATTTTCTGTGACTCGACATGAGTTCGCACTTGCGCACAGACATGTCTTCCTCTAAAACACAACATGTCATACATTTGCGCCTAGTTTGAAAAATATACACCCCAAAGCTGTACCCCGTATTATGTAGCGTCAGTGGGGATTGGTGCACTGTGGCTGCGAAGCTGCACTACAACCATTCGCTTCCCTTGTCCCCGCCTATTTACGTTCCGAAAGGATAACAAAGATAATTAATCAGGGCACTAATAACTGACTTACGTAACCGGTAGTAGGAAAAATATCTTTTTTCCATCTAAAAGTACTACTATGATAGAATGATATATACACGCAATGAGCATTATTGCATATGGTGCACCATAACTAGGCGTGTCTTAGAGCGTCACTGCAGCACGTCAGCATTAGTAGAAGCAGAGAGGCGGGCTCACACATGTGACCTAGCAATGCATGTGCGATGCCGCCTGCCTACTGATGCTGACGTACCTGCTGTGACGCCAAAGTCACGCCTGGATCGTAATCAACTTTCGTCTTTGATCATAACTAAATACGAAAGTCAGTCATGATCGGCATCATTCTATTATTATTTTAAATAATGATAGAATGCATATGCGATGGCGCCTCTCTGCCCTTACTAATGCTGACGTATTGCTGGGACGCTCTAAGAATATTGGCAACATTTTCTTCAGGGAGACACGTGACTATCCTTATCTGTTCAAGAAAGGTATATTATTGTAATGACACTATGACGAAAAGTTGCACTCGGTGATAAAAGTTACACGAAATATTAAATGCGTGAGAACTAACTTAACTTTGTTTATTATTTTTCGGATAGCATTGAATGAAACAAACAATTTTTAATGCGAAAAACTTTACAGTATTTATTGAATTTATTTGATTAAATATTTTGTAATTTATATGGTGAAATAGTGAATTTTTAACTACTCACAGAAGTTCTTCAATTGAGAGCAGTTTGATGTCCCTTTGCATAGTTTTGTGTCGATGCTGCCCAATTCAATTCCAAATGTTTTCATTCTTCAAATCTTCTCAATTTTGATATCAGATCATCTAAATTGATTTACTATGTTGTTTTTAAACTTTAATGTTGATATAGTTTTGTATTTATTTTAAACTCGAATCAATCAGGGAATTTTAAAAGACTGTCTTTTAGTTGAAACTTGTTTATCTTATTTATTTTTTATTTTTGTTTAAAATTTACTTCATGAAAAAAATAAGTAGCACCTTCTCTAAATTCAACAGCAGAAATGCTTACCTCTTTTTAGACATTGAGATTTATCAATTGCTTCAATACTTCCTCGATTTCTATGTAAGTTGCAATAAAATGTGGATGGAAGGTATAGCATGATTGCGTAGCCTATTTTCAAGTAATTTAAAAACATCTTATCTTCATACATACTTTCAAGTAATGTAACTGTCTACGGTCACGCTATAACAAGTCTTCTCCACCAATATTTTCTATCCATACCTTGCACCCAACAGCGGGACAGTTATAATATTCTTACCTTTCTGGTTCTTTCAGAGAAACAAGCTTGCTAATCCTATTTTGCTTAGTGGTTTTGCACAACCGTGCATAACATAACTTGTCCCTTCAACAGGTACTATTATCGAGTATTTAATTAAATGCTCTTAAGAGTCTCTATAAGCTAAACTAAAACAAACGTTCTGTGTATATAAATAAAACTAGAAGTATTTAAGGTAGATCATTGCACCTATGAAATGTTTAACAAACGAAACTATACAAATACAAAATTTTAAATGTTTAATAACCCAATTTACAACATGGCGATTTCACGCATGCGCCCGGGAATTTCGTATCTGTATACTATTTAATCTGTAGTCATGAACGCAAATCCTCGGCACTATACATGCCGAGTTTGATCTTGTGTATGGTTTTTACTATAAAATTATAGGTTGTTTCATCAGCGGCGTAATGTGCTTAATTGGGTTGAAAGCAGCACTGATGATTATAACACTAATCTAATAAACATATGTAAATTCGAGCAAACGAAATGTACGCTGTTCTTTTAGATAATCCAACTTGTTTTATACAAATTTACAAGATGTTGAACACAGAGATATACGGGAAGGGAAAACGTGCTTCGATGGGTACGGACTCTATTAGCAGAAAACGCATAGGAAGCTGCCATTTTGAAGGTTACAGCGTCAAAGTGCTACAGGTATTTTTACTTTTTGTGTTGGAATTAGTGTTGGGCAAGATAGGGGAAATTACTAAACAGACTCGTATATTGTCGACTCTCGAGGAAACCGGTAAGCAACACTCATTTCCTATGAGATAGATACGAGTGTATCTAGTCGTTGCAAATCTTTTGTCACTTCCCGTACCTTGCCAATCACTGGTTTGAAATATGGGTACATATTCCAGCAAACAAAATTTGTTGGCAGTCGCTATACTAAAAATTGTTATCGTATTAGACGATCTTTAAAAAAAGGGACTAAAGTTATATGGCAGTGTTTCAGTATCAAATGCATTTTAAAAGCAGTTTAAAGGTACCTAAATTGTACCAAAATACCGCCTCCGACAACGCTGACGATGATTTCTGTAAGGTGGCGCCGATGTTGGCAGATTAACACAGTGCCGCAGGCTATTTTCCAATTATTTTCATAGCTCAATTGTATGTAATCCGACTGAATGTACTTACCACCAGCAGTACACTTTCAATCGCTTTGAACTTTTCTTCGAAAACACAAATAACTTTTTGGCATATATCATAATAACAGCATCTTTATTGAGAAATAAGCGATAATTACAACAACAGTTATAACAAAAAAGATATAACGAACTGCTCATATTCTCAAAAGGTTTGCTAGCAGCTACATAAAGCAGTTGCTCTTCCTTTTAAACCAAAATGAATATATTAAGCAACTTTCACGTGCTGTACTACAATTTTTATGGAAATAACAGTTAATTTCAAGATAAATTAACTGTTATTTTTATTATGGTTAGTAAGAACTAACAGTAATGCTATTGTATTTTAGAACAACTGGTCAGTAGAAACTATAACCAAACTATTTTGACTAACTAAAAGTCCAAAATTCGCGGGAGCTATATCTTCGGCAAGGCAGAAAACTGTATGTATCTTGACAGCTTATGGTTCGTAATGGCGGAAACAAATGGAACAATAACATCTTATTACATACACTTACATTTTTATTTTGTATAGCAGTTGATATTTCGTGTGTAAACCAAGAATATTTTATTCGTTTAAGGATCGTCGAAGTGGTCTCAGTTTTTTAGTTAAGTTAGGAGAACGTGCATTTAAATTATTGTGTATATATTATGATGGTTGTTTGTTGTATTTTTTATGTGCTATTAATTTAGAATTTCTGCAATAACTTAAATATTATTCAAGTAATTCCACTACACATTGTCGCGATTTCGTTATGCTAAATAGTGGTGCCAGGCACACCAGATAGCTAATGGCGAATTTGAACTTTTCGAGAAACATTGGAGGCAATAGCCTCGGTCGAACAAGTGTGAGTTTTGGTAGTAATTCTATGTCCGGCCATGTTACACCTGTTTTCGGTCAAAGAGGTCCCTCTGATAGACGAGGCATCCCTACCATAGGGTAAGTACGATTCACCAAATGTCCAAGTATAACCTATCATATGACCAGGTCTGAGAAACAGTTTCGCATCAATAAAATCAAATCACCATGTTTTCATTAATCATGAAGTATGTATATGTTTTATGGTAACTATAGCGAAACTGTTTTAAGATATCATTGACTTCTAACAAATAAGTCAAATACAAATGGCACTCGAAATGACCGATATTGACATACTGTTCCAACTGTGTTTCAGAAACAGTAACCAAATGGGCAACATGAACGCTTTAAGCGGTTACAGTTCTTTGCACACAGTTTTCGGTTCGGGTGATACAAATACGCCTCCCCTGCTAGATCTAAATGAGTTCCCGTCATTAACGAACAGGAATGCCGGTGATAATATGCCTCAGCCGAGTCCGATGCCAGGCGCTAAGCCTTACGTTGGTATGGTGAAACAGCCCCCCTCCGAAAGCGAGTTTATGATGTCGTCCGAAGACTTTCCTGCCTTGCCTGGTACACAGAATCGAGAAGGAGCATCGCCAGGAGGAAACCTTTGCGGGGATAAAGGAAATGGTGGTGCTGGTGATGGTGGTAATGAAAATAGAGCAGCTGAAAATAAAAATTCAAAGACAGGTGAATACATTTCTTTACTATTGCATTTTTGTAAGTAGAATGTGCTTTGTGTCTTATGTATTCATAGTGATAAGCACAATTATTCCAATTCTAATGAAATAATATGTAAACAATATGCAGGTTTTAACGTATTACAAGAACACTATTACCCAGACAAAAAATAAAAAATATGTTCATAAAGTATATTGGTTATACTTTGATTGGTTTGATTCTTCGGACAAATACATGGTAGAGGAAGGTAGGTCTTAATTCAAAAATTGTACATATATGTAGCAAATCTGGCTATTTTCTTAAGGATATTCTAAGTATATTTGTACATTTTAAAGCATGAAAAATGTATGGCGCTAACTTATTGTGAATTCCAAGTCATTCATTTTTATTAAATTGAAGTACTGTAGCTGGCATTCAAATAAATTAAAATCATTAACAATTAACAAGTTTGTAATGGTTTTACTTTAGTTGTGGCTAAAATAATAGCAGTGTTAAAAATTTAAACTACTTGCTTACTGGTAAAAGTGATACCAGTTTTGAGTAGTAATATATGTAAAGGTAAACATGTAGTATTTACCTGTTGGTTAACAATGTTGCTATTCCCAATAAGCATTGTAATTGACCTGGACAATATAATAGCAGTAATATACACATGAAACAAAAGCTTGAAGATTATAAAAATATAATTTATTCTAGCAAAATATACATGCATATGCATTTAGAGTTCCAAATGCATATGCATGTCGCGTAACCTTTATTTTTCAGTACTACTTCGCATCGTCGAAGCACATTGTCAATCAATCATTGACAGTATTATGCAGATATGGACAAACAAGTTGTACAATTTCTCACAATTTTTCTAATGTTCTAAGCTTTACTTCACGTTTTTTAAAATTAGCCGATAAATTCCCAGTTGGATTCAGATCTAGAGACTGAGCTGGTCATTCCAGATTCTCTATCCTATTTTGAATAAATCAACCCTTTATCCTCAGCCTCTTGGCGTAATAGGATCAGATCCGCTGTTGTGTGTAGAAATATATGCGTGGTAAATATACGTATCCGGTCGGTGGTCGATGCTAATATTCACTTGACGCTATTTGTTGATATCTGTATACTTACTATAATGCTAGCACGACACCTGAAAGTGTCAACTTTAGTAATAAGGAAAGGACCCCCAAACCATGATTTTTACACTGCCGTGCCAGTGTCTTGCAATGTATCTAGGTTGATAAGCTATATTACCAGGTTTTCTGACGTCCACTGTGGCCAAATAAGGCAATTTCATTTTCATTGGTCCATTTTTCCGCTGATCAATTTATATGATCTTTACCGAACTTTAAATGACGTCGAACATGTTTTTTTGTGCGGCACTTTCCTAGAACTCCTCGCTAATAAATAAATCCCACTAATATTTAATTTTTTTTGTTATTATATTTATTAAAATCAAGAAATTTACGCGACTTGAACATTAATAAACATAGTAACATATTTTTATAAATTGAATCTCTTAGCTCGCACAATGTGATGTTTAAAATGAATACTGCTATTATTTTGGCCAGGCGCAAAATATATGATAGTGACCAGAATGCGAGAGTTTCCGATGGTGTAAGAAATGAGTTGACCTTTTATGTGTTGCTACAAATTTTTATGAAAATTGTTTATAAGGGATTCCAATTTCGTGCTGCTCTCATAAGGGGGTTGTCTTTAGTTTTATATATAGCCGCGTGAAGTGCGCCAACAATGAAACGTCGCCTGTCAGAATTAATCTCAATATTATATACATATATATATATATATGTTGAACTTGAATCAAAGAATTTAGCCGAGAATATTTTCGCACAATTATTTTTTACAACTTTCGGAGAAGATTATCCCAATAACGTCTTGTCGAGTTGGTTTCTGTTTCTAGTAATGAAGCACCACATCAGTCGACAATTTCTCACTGGCACTGCGTATTTCAATGTGGACTCATTAGTTTCAAGGACGAACCCAGAACAGCAGTCACTGAGCACTGATTGACCAAGGAATATCGACAGGCACTTTGAAAACCTCAATCCGCGGTCAATCAATGCTTTGAGAAAATTAGGTTCCCATTGGTTTCCACATCTTTTAAGTGAAGAACAAATCTAGCGTTAATTGGTTGTCGAAAAACTTCGAGTTGGTTTAACAGCGGAATATTTACAGTATCGTAAGTAGTAACGAATCATGGATTTATCCTTATGAACCCGACACCAAACATCAATTCGCTATCTGGGTGTTTCAAGATGAGAAGGCAACAAAAGTTATCCATTCTCGAAGTAAATTGAAGAAAATGGAGGAAGGATCTTTCACCACAATAATGCGAGTGCACATAGAGTTCAAAAGATGATTGAGTTTTTAGAGCAATAATACATCGAGTTATTAGATCATCCCTCGTACAATCCTGACCCAAGTCCCAATGACATTTTTGTTTCCTAGATTCAAGAATGGGCTACATGAGCAACGATTCCAGTCGCTGGAAGGAATAGTCGATGCGTATAAATTGGCAATGTTGACTGTTCCAACTAAAGACTGACATAGCTACTTTAACAATTGGTTTAAAAGAATGAAAGAATGTATCAATCTTTGCGGAGAATACTTTGAAAAACAATAAAGCACTTTAAGTGGATTCAGTGTTCGTCGTAACGGCTACATGTAAAACTAAAAAGACAACCCTCATATTTTGCATATAAGCAAATGCAGAATTTCTTTTACAGAATATATTTTCGTCATAAGCACTTTACCCACGACGAATATGTACGTCATAAACTTTAAGAGGTTAATAAACAGGAATCAATTGACAAATTTCGTAACGTACGCCATGAAGCCATAAAAAAACGTTAAAACTTAATCTTACACCTAGAAAAAATTGCGAACTAAAACAGATAGAGTGCATATGTTTTTTCATCGAATATAAATTTCTATTTGATAATGAAAAAATATTTATCCCGGCTATTAATGATGATTAATAGCCGGGATAAATTGATAATCCATAATAGCACAAAAAATATTTACCTACAATTTACTACATTTTTTCATTCATTGCCTGTGATCATAAGTAACAATAAAATCCCTCGCAACAGATTCGGCAAATTTTTAATTTTGACCCAACTAGAACAGCACCTTTATATCCCATTTCGAATTTACGATTAACTTCCAGAAAAACCAGATCATGATGAATGTACATATTTTCTTCTTGTTTTACGAAACAAGTAAGCTATTTTTAAAGGAATTAAACGTTTAAGAAAGGAAATCTTGTAATCGATGACGAGAGAACATGTATATTCATTCATGGAATTTTGTAACAAAAAACGTAGTTTTTATTTTTGGCCGCGTGTACATATTATGTAAATAAATTACACTGTGATCAATGCGAAACAATTTAGCAAAATCCATTTAACAAATCCCAGTTTTTTATAATCTAATCTGATGCACCAACGTAAATATATTGACCTAAACACCTACAGTAGAAATGTTTTTCGGGTGTTGTCGCGTGCTTGATGTTTGACGTTTCACTGATCATGCTGTCAGCTTCTTCAAAAGATTTCTAAAGTCTTTAGAAACGGTCGTGAAATCCTACACTCAACTATTCAACCCCTATTCTAACTAGGTATTTTAGTATTTACATTATGCACGAGATTGCAGCAGAGATATTGAACGTTTTGTGGTTTGAGGTCAGTGTAAGTCTTTTATCCCGTGTCCACATTTTCTTATAAAAAAAGCGGATATCTGCATATGGCGATTAAATAATGCGTGTTGTAATAAATTTTAATATTTTTGTTAGAAGAGTGTTAGTTGTTTATAGCTGACACTTGAGTTTTGACGAATTTGTCAATAGACCGAAAAGTAACAAGATAAAATAGACTACCATTGCGTTACATCGTCTTTTCGACTTATTATCACATCGATACTCCTTGACAGAACCCACCAATATTTGACATCTAAAACGGTTCTTGGGGGCTGTGATGTGGGAGTCTCATGCTTCAAGCTTTGATTGGCGAAAAATCTAGATTCCTGTACGTCCATTTTAAAAGTGAAATATTGTTGAGCACTAATATATTTATCTGCGTGCATAATGTCTTCTACAAAGTGCAATTTGCCAAGCTCTCTAGCTGACATGGACTCCCACATCATCACGAAGGTGGGAAACTTAACTTGCTTTCTAAGGGGATAAGTGTTGTAGGTTTCTTGTTGTGTCCTAATGACTGCTTCTACTATCACCGATACAAACTTCAAATCTAAATTCGTCATTCCATATAACATATTGATTCTGAGACCAAGCTCTCTACGGATTGTTAAAGCGAAATAAGTTGCCTTATTTCATAACAACCAGCTTCATCACGAGATCTTTTTTTTACAACAACAACGAATACCCGAATATGTTCTAAAATACCACTAATAAGAGAGAAGAGAAACTAACGCGGCCGTCTTCTTGGTTGGCTTTCTGTTAACCTGTCGTCATTCTCCACTAATACACTGTAGGCCTTTTATTTACGGTCCATTGGGTGCTTTTCAATTTAGTTGAATTAGCTGGTGACATTTCCAAATTAAAGCGCGGTCAGTTATTAACATTTTTCCCTACGGTTACATGTTTCTACTCTGCTATTGACTTGTTTACACTTATTGAAACGTTAAATGTTACTCAATATCTACTTGATTCCTAAAATTTAAATATTTGTCAAAATAGTAATGTTTGCTTTATCATAATATATAGAGCTGAAAGCTCAGACTGTTGCGTAAACAACATTCTACCAGGAATATTATCAAGTGGATAATTATTGAAATTGCCCCTTTATTATTTAAGCCTAATTCTTAAATTTAATCTACCAATTATTTCGAAACGGTTTAAAGTATTGGAATCGTTATCGTAGTTAGCATAGTAACGACGTTGCGCGGCGTTTGGTTTATTGTTAATCTTGCCCTATTGAGCAACTTTAGTATGAAGTACTGTGTTTCTTTCGTTGCAAGGAAAATACATAAATACGTCAAAACTCAGAACGTCAACTGCAAGCATGTTTGGGAGGTTTCCCTGCTCTATTATTCTTTGAAAATAAAAGCCTGCCACAAACAAAAAGAACTATTTATTTGGTAACGTTGTTTATGTCCGGATGTACAATAAATAATGAAAGTGTCTCTGAACAATATACAAGAATTTTGTTTTTGTCTATGTTGTTGTCTATGTTCGACTATTCGAAATACAATAGCCATCAATAAGAATGGGTAGTCGAAAATGTGTGTAGGTTTAACTGGGAAAATATCCCCCACTACTTAATTGCTCAAAAATCAAATCTAATTATCTTAAAATGAACTCGGTTTCTTCGGTGAATTGTCTCTAACACACGTATACAGTCATATAAATATAATAAAAATAAATCTAAGAGCATGTTTAAAAATAGCGTCGCATAAACTTTAAATCAAATTTAGATAAGATTGTATTGATATTTTATCGTGTTCATTGAACAAATAATTAAAACAATAACACTTTTCAGTCGTATGTTTGAAAATACTGCGTGTATTATTTATATTAGCATTTAGGGTAATTGTACATCTTAGATCGTGGATTATGTTCGATGTTTAGCTGCGGTAGTCTTAAAAACATATTTATTATAAGGATTAGCCTGCTTCTTAACAAAACCAAGGATTTAATGGGCACATTTTTAAGGTGTAAATTGTACTCAGAGAATCCTGTATCGCTCGAATATACAGCTGCGAGCAAATGTTATAGGCAGAGTAACTTTTTTAGCGTTACGATAAAACAAGAAACTCGAAGCTAAAAAAAATACATAATTCAGTTTATATGGTTCTTTTATTAAGTAAATCAGTATTTAATGCTGCCTCCTCTAGCCTTTATTACAGCCTTAATTCTTTTAGGCATAGTAGCTACCAGTTTATAACATGTTTCTGGGAAAATAGACGCCCATTCCTTAAACATTGTTTGCTTCAGGGCTTCTTTAGAGGCATGGTAGCATTTACGAAGTCTGTCCTTCAATATATGCCATAGACTTTCAATAGGCGAGAGGCCAGGCGATTGTGGGGGCTAGTCCAAAATCTTTACTCGGTTATCAGTAAACCATTTCATTACAGATTGAGCCTTGTGGCAAGGGGCATTGTCTTGCTGAAAGTAATAATCCTCTGAGTCCATATTATAAAATTTGACAATTGATGGTTCTAGAGCCTCTTCCAACAACCCGATGTAGCGTGCCCCATTCATGCGCCCCTCGCACACATGGACTTCCCCAACACCTTGTGCAGATATACCTCCCCAAATCAAAACGCTTCCACCGTCGTATTTAACAGTAGGTAAAATACACTCTGGGAAAAATGCTTCGCCTGACCTCCGCCGAACATAACTAGCTCCGGAAACGCTGTGCACCTGCATAGAATAAACGAAGAACGTTAACTTTTTGAATATTTTTATTTTGGTGAGAAAAGCAGGGGTGCTGAGTTCAATTATGCTTATTGCAAGGATTATGAGATATTTTTAAGTACTATATTAGATTCATCGGACCATAGTACTTTGGCCCAGTCATCTACAGTCCAATGTTGGTACTTCTTTGCCCACGTAAAGCGATGCTTGAGGTGTAGCTCGGTCAGCAAAGGCTTGTGTCGCGGTTTCCGGGCACGTACATTCGCCGCAGTTAACCTTCTTCTAACTGAAATCGCTATCGGGGATTTGTGCCTATCCCGGAGCGCGATACGCTCTATCAATCGATCTTCTCGCACAGTCGTTACACGTTTTCCACCTCTCTTCGGTAGATTACGATACTCTTCAGTCCTTTGGTAGCGGCTAATTGTGTTTTGCACTGCACAACGCGAACACTTTATTGTCTTAGCAATTTTTACTTGTGACAATCCCTGTTTGTGCAATCAAATTATCTAGCCTCGTAAAGCCTCAGATAATTGGGGCTTTTTTTATCATATTGTGTATACACAAACTTACAAAAGAAGGTCCGCACTCTAAATGAACATTTGAAACCGACAAACGATGTTTCTTTCTCTACGCACAATATATTACTCAACCCAAAAATTTTAATTTCCGTCTTATATATCTGCGTAATTTATATTTTCTAGGAATTTCTACTTTAGATAACGACTAGGTATAGATTCACAGTACCCTTGTTTTAAGAAGCGCTACCTGCTGCGCGAAACACATGTTTGGTTGGGGTGCCTATAATATTTGCTCGCTGCTGTATTTTTTATATTTAACATTAATTAAAGCGTATAATTTTCCTTTACTGTGACTGTTAAGTAATACCTATACGAATAAACTTACGCAAGCATAATGAAATTATTGTATATATGCCATTCTAAATTTATAAAGCTATTAGTACCAGCTATTTTTGGATATGGTGATATTGTCATGTCTATTTTCACTGTATAGTTAAAAGACAATATCAATTAGTGGCAAGTTTCATTAAAAAATTTTATTCGTTTACAAATCGAAAATAACTGACTAGCTTCTCTTTCGTTCTTTCATTTATTTTTGAATAATTATCGAGCAAGAATGTTTGTTCGGCAAATTTAGTTCGGTTCATCATTTACTATTTATTCGTTTCAGTTAAGTTCGAAAAAATAAGCTCATGGATGCGTATTATTATTAAAATCATAATCGTTTATTTAAGTCATCATCTTCTTTTGCTTAACGTTTCGTTGCACATGCTGTCAGCTTCTTCAGAATAACTAGATGAACAACTCTATTTCTAAAAGGAAACTACCAACAGTACATAACACGTGACATTAAGAAAGAGCATATTCATGACTTTTTAAAGAACACAACGCAGGGACAAGCGTGTTAAAGGACAAACTTATACACACAGCATTTAAACCTCAGTCCAGTAATATAGATCTATGACAAACGACATTGTCGAGAACAATACAATAGTAATTCATAACTGCACATCCCCCAACAGGTTGCATTAATTAAGTGAAGAAAGCTCTGAAAGGAGCTCCTGTTTGGAACCTGGGACTCCGAGACTGGTGAGTGAGTGCACTAGGCATTACATTGCCAACCCAATATTTGTCCTAATGTGAATGTGGACGCTACTATATTAACCAAGAAATGTCATGTCATTAAAGAATATGAAAAGGACAGTCAACGATAGCTAAACACAAGGTAAGATAAATTATCGAGGATATTTTAAACCCATCAGTGATATTATACAACTATAAAAACTGCAACTTGCCAGAAAAACTAACGAAAAATATGACTTCCAGACGACATTACATAAAAAAATTACATTAAAGATCATCAATAATAGAGAATCATAATTTATTCATCTTGAAGAAGCTGATTGTATAAGTAGCAATAACACCGAACGAAGGATTTTAATACTAGTATTATCTTTTTAACAGATTAATAAATTTAAAGCCCCGTTTGTCAACAATTTATAGAAAATACGAGGGTGTATCGAAAAGTAATGCCTTCATGACAGTAACTATTAACAGTAATAGTTTCATTCACGGATGCAATAGTTTTTTCAAGTAATTCCGTTTACAGCAACACACTTATATCAACGTCAAAAGATTGTGCGATTATTTATTTAGTCACGAAAAATGTGAAACTTCTTCAATGTAGTATGTGTTCACATAACGTGAATTTTCGCCGAATGAAACTTAATCAATCGCCGCTTCAGATTTCTTAAATTCTTGGCATTGTTAACACTACTGCCATAAGAAGGAAATCGATATGAGCGATGCAATCACAGTTTTAGAAAATGGTAATGGTAACTTCTTCAGCTCATGGAACTGCTTCGAATTTTTGGTTGTGGTACAACCTGACGTCTGCATTTCACGGACTGGTTTCTTGTTTTGGGGTCTTAACTCGTTCTATCACCTACTAGCGTAGCGTTTTTTGTTTGACTGTACTGGTATCGCTGTTGGCTGAAAGCAGGACCCTCCGAGCAGAAAGCGGACACACGACTATCATATCATCAAATGTGAAGATATGCGACGATTTATTTTCCAAAATATAAAAAAGCATTTGATGGTTACCGCAAATCATATATTACTTTAATATTTATTTGTTTCAATAGAAACGTGACGAATGAAAACTGTTACTAGAAATTATACAATATCGTGTCTCTACGTAAATGATATGCGGGTGTGCATCACCGATGCTCCTACCCGTATTCTCCGTTTCATATATTTACGTAGACGCTTGAAAAGTACGGTACATTATACGCATGCAGCAGATCTCTATCTTTGCCAACGGCTTTGCCCGTATCACCCACCTGTCCATGCGTATACCCAGAACAGCAAATTTTTGGCATCCCTGGTTATAACTGTGTGGATAAAATGCACGTTCGGTTATTGAAGTCAGATTGCTCAGATTAACTGTAAACGTTCTTTTATTAAATCCAGAGGTAGGGGAGGTAAATCTCGATCGTTCAGCAATTAAATTTAGATACGTCAGATGGCGCTCGATTCGCTCGAAAGTTTTTGGTCGACGAAAGAGATTAATCTCGATGTGGAGCTATGATGTTTGTTGTTTTCGTGCCGATGAGTGTGATGACATGAAAATGTTTCTTAAATTGCCGGTCTATAAACTGGGGATACAATCTCCTCTGAAAAATTCACAAGTACCTATTATCAAAAATTATTTTATGACCTGGAATCGCTGCCAGAATGGAAACTAATTTTGAAAAATAAAAAAAACTACGCACGCAGTCAGAAACCACAAAAAAGTTGTGCTATTAATTTAATCTCTGGACGTTCGTTTATTGTCAATTAAACTACGTCGCCGATAGACGTGATAAAAAATCACTAGGCATCTAGATTTTAATACCGAACGCGCTTAAAAGTATCTCCTTTCCTTTTGCTCAGCTATCGTTTGATTGATGATAGAAGCATTAGATATATATCTAATGCTATATGCTAATGCTATATACTATAATGAGGACCTATGTCCTCATTATGAAATATCCATCCTTTCGACAATGGTTACCTATCTAACTTGTCGATTCTCACAAACTAATTCATCAAACGTGATTTTGTGAAACAAATCAAGTTTTGATACGGTTTACACTATCGTCATAAGGTTACGACAATGGAGGTCTTAGTTTTCAATGCTCGATCTTAAATGAGATCATAAAAACATTTGTATATTGCTTTCAATAAAGTTTAGACTGATAATTTATAATATTGGCTGTGTTTTTAGGGATTCAGACATATCCTGATGGCAAGGTGACGAATATTCCGGCGAGTATGGTGAACGATCAGTTTGGTATCGTTGGCCTGTTAACGTTTATCAGGGCGGCAGAAACGGATCCGAATCTGGTGTCGCTAGCACTCGGCCAAGATCTCACAGCTCTAGGACTGAATCTCAACTCCCCCGATAACCTGTATCCCACTTTCGGTGGCCCGTGGGCGGAACAACCTTGCCGACCGCAAGATATAGACTTTCATGTTCCTCCAGAATACTTAGTTAACAGTGCGATCAGGTAAAGAAATGAATGCATATCCTATTTGGCATGATTTTTGAAAAAACAGCTCAGTTAAGAACAATTTATATGAAACCCATTTTCGAATTGTGAATTATTTTTATTTACTGTAAATATTTAGATTGTAAACTTCTAGCTTCTGCATTTTGTATATTGATAGCCTCACAAAGGGATCGTTCTTCTATAATAGCCATACAAGGAAAAATACCTAACCCGCACATTCAGAATTTAATTAAGCTATGTAAAATACCGGTATCCGTCTTCTTGCTGAAAAATGGTTTTTAAGGGTTTTTGAGGAGATTCGTTATTTCCTATAACGCCCATAAACCATCCAAGTTTAATTAAATTCTCAGTTATAGGTTGGCTATCTTTCGTTGTTAGTCTGAATGCTACTTGCAATCTGTTCATTTCTTAAAAGAACTAGAGCTCTTATGGAACTAATTACATTGACTATGTTTACACGAAAAAATAAAATAGGTTTTAATTAGAAAACTTAAAATAGTAGAAGGATTTGTTGTTTTAATCCTAACTCTTCGTAATTTCAGTCTTCGCCTGATGGTACCGCTAATCTTGATATCCCATCTGAATGTACTTGGATAATAAAAGTGTCCAATGTGCGAAAAAAGTACTGTAGTAGAAAAGAGCAGCGCCTGTGTTGATTTTTACTAAATTATTGTTGTGTGTATATTTTTCTAATTCTATTACAAGCTTGTTACACCGCTGATGAAATATCCTGCAATTTTATAGCAGTTACGCGCTGCTGATTTTGAGAAGAAAGGTTATATTCGACAAAATCGACGCTGCCTCTATTACTTTAAGTTCTTTAATTTTACTACCATCGATGCTTTTTAGTACCGATTTCGGACATCCTTGCATCCGTTATTGTGCGTAGATATACATACGTGGTATGTGCATACATATACATACGTGGTATGTGCATAGATATACATACGAGGATTTATTTCTCGACAACATCTCCTTCTAGCTCTATATCCGTAGTTCAGCGATGTTCTAACTTTTTTAAGTCGTCCAAAAAGTAGAATTTGTCGAGACCCCTTCATTACTTTCCGCCAAGCTATTTTTTCAAGTTTGGAAAAAGAAAGAAGTCACAGCAGACCAAATATGGCGAATACGGTGGATGGAACACCAATTCGTACTAGTTTTATTGTCGCAAGTGCTGACGAGTGGACAGGGGCGCTATCATGATAATTGATTTTTTTTTCGCTAGACGGGCTCTTTTCTTGGTTCAGCGTTGAATCGGTTGCCAATCCAAAAAAATTATCGCCATAACTTTTTCGACTGATGGAATCGTCTTTGCATTCTTTGGTGCACATTTGCCGGGAAAAACCCGTGTTGTCGACTGACCTTTGGCTTTTGGGGTGCAGTGATGTGTTCATGTTTTATTTACAACCGTACAACGCCGTAGAAACTCACTCCTATTGCGATTAAACAGGTCCAAACATTGCTTTGAAGTTATTACGCGATTCCGTTTTTGTTCAAACGTCAGCAGATGTATAGGATTTTCACGGAACGAATCGCTGCACGTCAGACGTTGCCGCTATGTTGTACAATTTCAACACATAACTTGACACATATATAAAACAAACTTCAAATTGATGGATAGTTTTGGTTATGTTAAATATTTTTTAAATTGGACGCATTCAAACAATAACACTTTTCTGTATAGCGTGAACCGGTATTTTTCATGCTACAAGCATTTGTTGTAAATATTTAACTGGCAAATTGTAATTCGAAAAGCAATTTTCATCCGTTATATGCAATGAAATAAATTAATTCAAAACTTTACATCTGATAGAATTACTATTAATAAGCAATGAAACACAATTCGTGTTTTATATCACAATTTAATAATAGACTTGTAACAAGCAATGGTATAGTAATTACATTTTCACAGTACGAGTAATAACCTCATGACTCGTAGTCTTCTTCAGCGTCACTCTTCGAATCAACATGGATAATAAATTCTCCAATTTCTTCCTGGTCAATTCCCACTTACTTATCCCACCATTTCTCTGTTTCTTTCTCCGTATGCTCTACTGTGTTTCTCCAATTATGTGGTTATCTGACTTAACGTGGTGAGTGTAATAGTTTTTCGCCATACCCCAGATATTCTCTATTGGATTGAAAATGCAGTGATATGGTGGAAGACGCAGAACTTTATGACCATATTTCTCTGCAAGCTGATCAACTTCATATACAGGTTCAGTTTTATTTCTGCAAAATTATGAGTAAAGTTATAAACCGATCTAATAAACATATGTTATACTTACTTTTTAACTAAATCAAGTAATTGAATTTTTAGCATATCTACATTATAGGTTATGTTGTTTTTCCTAAGCCACTCCTGAACTTCTGCTTTAGTGGATGATGCAGTAGGTGATTTGTTTAAAATTGTTGTGTGGTATGAAGTGGATTTTCCAAAGTGATGTTTGTCCACCTACAAATATCTCCCTTTCACGTAATACAGCCATCAAGGATTTGAGAGTAATATGCTCTACAATTATACAAAATTCAAATTAATTAAAAAACATATGATTAATATTTTAATATATTTACTGTTCCTGTACATGTCATACACAGCATTTCTGATAGCGCACTCAGCAAAATTGTCAATATTAACCACTGGCTTCCCCCTTAGATGTTTTCGCTTAGAACTCCTTTCCCCTTTTTAAGGTCGTTAGAAATGTTACTAACTGTAGCAATACTTATGCCTAAGGATTTAGATGCTCGCTGTAAAGAATATAATATAATTAATTATACTCGTCATTGTTATGAGTAAAAGATAAATATTACCTCTCGCACAGCATTTAAAGGCAATAAAGGTCCGCCGTTATCACGCCCTTCTTTAAAATTTGTAATAGATGAAACTAGATGAAAAGTATCAGAAGCTAATGAAATTCGGAGGAAAATACAATACGACGCTATACGCTATAACTTCAATGGCAACCAATGTGAACAACTGGTAAACAACACGCGTGAAGTGGCAACGTTTTCTTAGTTACTAACTAGTTACTTTCAGGCAGCCAACCTAATAAGAATCTTACTGTGACATTAACCCTGCGCGTTGACGGGTAATTTTATTATGGTATATTTGTTATTCCGAATGTTCTGTTGATGACGTGCAACCATTCGTTCCGTGAAAATCCTATAGCACCCACCTTGCCGATAGCTTTCTCATATTTATTTTTTCGTGCGAGATGTTTTGCACAGGTTTTCACTTCACCCAGCGGTCTGCTAACCTGATATCACGAACTTTATTGGTTGTATCGTCCGTAGTCATCTCAATAGGATGACCTGGTTGTTCCTCATCAAAGACTGATGTTCGGTCACGCTTAAATTCATTAAATCAGATCTGATGGGAATCATCGGAGGTGCATTCTCCTTATAAACTGGATTCAATTGCTCTTTGGTTTCTGCACGTTTTTGCTTCTAAAAAGAATCTAGTCACTGACTGGTATTGTTCTATTGCCAGGATTCCACAAATACATAAACTTGCTCACTTTCAACAGCTCTTTGATGAATTTCACAGAATATAAACCTCGAGAAGAAGAACTTATTCTTATATCAGTGTTATCATTTAAGGTTCCCTTATCCAATTATTTTTAGAGTAGGCGGCATACTTACGCATACTATAGGCGTTCATAAAACTATATAAAGAAGTCTAAAATCTTGTCGAAGAAGATCCTTCTAGTAGTACTCGAAAAATATCTCGCCAAGTAAATGTATCAAATCGAATTGTCCGGCGAATACTGTGCGAGAGTTCGCCAACATTTAGAAAATGTGTTTGAAAATAAATGGATTGGTCGAGGTGGTTCTGTTCCATAGCCTCCTCGGTCAACCGACCTTATCAACTGGCGTTATGAAGACCATAGTATACACTAACGAAATATTTAGCTTCAGCTGCAGCGACAATTCGACGGCAAAACCAAGGCCTAATTGCCTAATGCCAATTCATGGATACGTCGAGCGAGACTTTGCGTTCAACAACACGGCGATAACTTTGAACAACTAGTATAAAGGGATTCCATGAAAAAAATAAAAAAAACTTAATTTAATATGCTTAATCACCACTTAAAAATAAAAAAAATTAAAAACTACAAAATTTCTTTTAACATTAATATCTCTCTTATTATGCAACTTTTGTTAAGATATTTTTACGTTAATGACCTTATATTAAGATGTTTAATCCCCCCTTGAAAATAAAATCACAGGACTGTAAACACCCTGTATTTGATAACCTATTCATTAATAATTCATTTTACGAAAGAAATAACTTGTAATTTAGGAATATAGTATTGTTACTGATAAATTTGCTGTAAAGTTACTTTGTTTTATTCTTATATTATCATCAAAGCTGGTTAAGCCGTACGGAATGACTTGCATGTAGCCGGTGGATATGAATGTAATGCGTTATTTTCTCGCCATAAACATGCCATGTAACAGGTTTTATTGTTCTAGTTAGTAGAATCTCTGCGTACTTGTTTACAATGTTATTGACAAAAATCATTAAATAAAGTCGTCATTTAATACGTAAAATAATGTTAACATTTTTAATTTATAGAAAGGAGGGGAATTAACCTTTACAAGAAACGAATGTTCCAAGTTTTCAGCTGTGTTTCAGAACGAAAATACTCATCAGGCTCGCCAAAGACAGCAAAAATAGCACTACCGTTCAGCAAAGGTGTCCTTAGATTACCGGCAGGATTTTTCTCAAATCTGTCAAATGTTCTTGCATCTACTGAACTAAAGAGAGAAAATCCTAGAGTAATACTAAGGTTTATTAATAGCCTGCAACTATTCTAACACCTTTAAGAGCATTTCACTACAATACTTTTGCCGACGACTCAAAAATGTTCGTTTAAAAATTTAACGATGGAGTAATCTTTGGCACTACATATTCATCTATCCGTGTTAGAATCCACCAAATAATATTTGTTTAAAACAACAAAGCGTTAATTAATTCAACGGTGTTCAAACTAAACAGTTTGATAAGCAAGCGTTCGTCAATGGATAAAAGTAATGGGGAGATGGCATAAATCAACTGTTTTTGGCGCGGGTACAAAAGGAAGAAGTTATGAGAATTCAGTTACACAAATATTGGTGAAATTTAAGTTTGAAATTTTTGTCGAGATTCGTCGTTATCCTGACATTATTTACCACGTGTTAGTTCCTAAAGATTGCCATACTCCTTGGTATTGTAACAAGTAACAAGCCACCTAAACGAATCTGTTGAATTCTGAAACGCACGTAAAAGCTATACTTATATGGAAAAAATCATAAATGCAATTGGTGAGTTATTGCGGCAAGCTTCCTAGTATTGTAACTAGGAGTTAGAAAACTAGGGTACGTCATTTCAATATATTTATGCAATGCATTATATAGGTTTTAACCTAAATGTTATTAAAATCAACGTTAGCCGTTCGCATAAACATACAGTCATTGTCATATTATCAAAGGTACCTTTGCAGTGCATTATGTTTCCTTATAGATGTTATATCCCATATATTTACTATATTTTCTCTTGTCTTTTGAATGCTATCAACGACGAAATACCTGCAAGTAGAATACTAGAAGTCAATACAAGCATTAATGTACATATTTTTTAAATAGAAAAAGGGGGAATTAATCGAAGATGCCAACATACATATATTAATTACTTAGAGGACTGAATTAATATTCTGCGACAGTGGTCAGTTTATAAAGTATGTAGAACTGATACCGATCAAATATTAGATTGACAATTTATTTTAATCTTGCTCCGATGTTATTAATAATTCAAATTTTGTTGCAGAGATAAACTGGCGTCTGTGAAATTAGGCAGGTATAAGGACGACTTACTTTTTTTCATGTTTTATAACAACTGTGGTGACGTACTTCAAATAGCGGCGGCGAGCGAACTGTAAGTTTTAAGTGAATTTATTACACGTGAAAGTGCATCATTTTCACTCAACAGGTACAGTAGAGAATGGCGTTACCATATGGAAGAAAAGGTGTGGATAACACAGGTGCCTGGTATGACGCTCATGGAAAAGACATCTAACTATGAACGGGGGACGTATTATTTTTTCGATGCTCAGAGTTGGCGGAAAGTAGCGAAAGAGTTCAGACTGGAGTACAGCAAATTGGAAGGTCGGCCGAATATCCATCCGACGTTCCCATGACATCCCTACTATAAATAAATGAAAAGTGTATACACCATGTAATGCATTGTTTTAGGATAAGATTAAAAAGCATAAAAATGAAAAAAAAAACAGAAACCAAGATGATTGCATCAATCTAATAAACTTGTGATCGATACTTTTATAACATAATCACTCGTTTATCAGGTTCTGATAAGTATTACTGAAAGAAAGAATTAAAGTTATATAAATAACGATACAGTTTTCATTTTATTTGTAAATTAATTGTACATTAATAAATAATATTGAGAATATTAAGAGTACGGCATTTCTCAATCGTTTTTCTTTTTGTTTTCTTACCGAATCGAAACAAATATCCAAGCGTTTAGTTTGAAATGATTCAGCGTTGACGTAATCGCCAAAAAAAGAAATAAAAATATGGTCGGTAAGTTATATTCCAAATTGATGTTCTGGGATTTCCTCAATTATATACTTTAAGCACAGCTAGTTACAGTACAGTAAAGCTGCAATATTCAACAAGAGCGACGATGTTAATCACAGTAATTATGATTATAGTAAACGTGTTAATAAGCGAACATTCACTATATCACGTCTTGATCACTGGGAATACGAAAAATGGGTGATTCGGAAGAGTAGGGGCATTGCTAATTCGAGAAGTTGGTGTGGAAAAAATTCTTTTCGATCAAACATTCACGCCTTGGATGACGAATCACAGTTATCAAGAAAACAGCTATTGTTACTACGCGTGTTTATGTGAGAGCTACGCGACATCTGTTCACACTGAATGCAAGCAATAAATTAATTGAACTATTAAATTTTACTTGCTTCAACGAGCTCGGGTTTTAATGAGGTAGCGAATTTATTCAGGCAGACTTACTTTAGACTCCCCAGTATGGGATCAAAAAGACTAAAAATAACAAAGAAAATATTTTAGCAAGTGTCAAAGTAACACACGTGTCGGAAGTTTTTTCGACGCTTACCGCTGTTAGGAAACAATTCAAGTCGTTTATTTTTAAAACTGCACTCTGTATTCATAATCAGAAAAGGATTCCATTCCACAAATTCACAAGTCATTATTATTTCATTTTCAACAAAATGTCAAAAGTTCAGGATTAGAGTTCTACAAACTTACTAGGTTCTTTCATATCATTGCATATTAGATGAGGAAGAATTAAACACTTAAAATTAGTGCCTTGAGTTGTACAAACAATGAAGTATAGGCATTGATAAAGCAGTACAGTATTCCAAAGTGCCAATATCTGCGGCAATAGCAAATTTTGTTCGCGCAGATAATATGTACTCTAATTGGAACTGCTCTCCTCAATACAAGAGGAAAAGTGAGGGTATGCTATTCAAAAATAAAACGCAAATTCTTAAGTATAATAAGCTCATTTAGTCATCAATGTGGAAGCAGTACACATGACTAAGGAATCTCCAACAGGTTTCATTTAGGTAGCGAAGACCCATGTTGTAGTAGTGTTTAGAATATTATGGCTTTGTGACATTATGGCAAACATTTTGTTTTTTTCTTGAAATATAAACATGTGATTGTGTATTATAAATAACCAAAAAAGGATCCTATTACATTAACATATTTTATATATACAGTGAGGTGTCAAAGTAACTAACAAAGTAACACACTAACTTTCGAGCAACAAAAGCTATTAGAAAAAAACAGGTCGATTTTTACTTTTAAAAGGTACACTCTTTTGGCGTTAACTGCGGGTTAGCTGCATTTTCAGTATCGCCGGAAGTAAAAAACATCCTCTATATCTTTACGTTTTTGTACAGATAATGAAAGCTGAATTCAATGATACAGCTGTTTTAACTGAAGAATCATTACGATATGCAACAACAGAGGTTTTGATAATCTGTTCTTTTTACACAAAGTCGACTAGTTCATCCAAAGAGCTCGTTACTAGGCAACGTTATTACAATTATCACTTTGTTAAATCTTTTATTTTACCTGCTTTGTTGATATTTCTTTCTTTACTTTATTGTAATTAATCCTATCTATATGTATGTTTTTTTTATGTTGCCTTTAAGATGGTTTACACGACATAAATTTAAGTCGGCTTTAATATAAAGTGCTGAACTTAGCGAACGTTACCTTTGTAGACCCGAAAATATTTCAGAGAATTTCGGACTAAATAAATAACTTCTTTAACAGAAGACAATAAGTTTCAATCTATTAGACAATTTGTTGTGCAACCACGGCAAGCAAAATTATTATTAAAATTGACCCGACTTTGCTTACATAGTTCGTTTAAGAACCTAGAATTAATTTGCACCTTTTGAAATGAAATTTGACAAATTTACAACAATTATGATTACGTTGCCTAGTAGAGAGCTCTTCGGATGAATCTAGTGTTATATGAGATAATTTGATTCTTTTCTCTAGTGAACTTTGTATAAAAACAACCGAGTGGCGCGCCGGCATCGTCGTAAGTATGTACGTGCCAACAAACAGCGAACCGACTGTACGACACAAACAGTAAATCGACCGCCGATCGGAGATGCATATATACCATATGTCACACAACAGCGGATTGAAAACGGTCGATTGACATTACCTCATTCTACATATGTTATCGTTAAAGTATGTGGTATCGTTGAACTGCATTACCTTTCCAAAAAGCTATTTATGCGGGATATTCCATTTAAAATAAGGAAGTTAATTTCACTTCTGGTGACACCGTAAATGCGAGATTCAAGGACCTCGCTGTATATATACATATATACACCGCAATGCTCACGCCTATATATATATATATATTGAAGAATATAAGTGGAGTGTGCCATATTCTCTCCTATATATTTTCGTAGGGGTTTGAGCAGTACGGTATATCGAATACTTTTTGTCGCTAGAATAAAATAATCGAAAGGCATTTATTGTGCTGAGTAACAATTCCAAGACGACCTCTTAAAAAGTTATGTACTACGATATATTTTATGTGTATTTCTTAATCTTATAAAAGTAACCCTAGAGGAGTTTCAGTCGATGAGATGGCTACATGTATAGGGAGTGGTGAAAAAGGTGGTGGTAAGGAGAAGTGTCGTTCTATTTGGCTCCGAAGTAAAAGGGGAACTCATGAAGTGAACATAGCCGAAAATATTCTATCTACAACTATACATAGCCACTTAAGAATTAAGAAGAATCAGAACTACCACTGTTTTGTTTTATCTTAAAATTAAATTATTACAATACGTGTTTTCTCTCCTATGTTAAAGAGGAAACAACACAGAAACGAACAACATTCATCATCCTTTTTTGTTGACAAATATATAACATGTACAGAATTTCAAACAGTTGTGTTCATCGAAACTATACATATATATATATCAACGAAGCCACTATTTAATTTCTCTTGCAAGTATTACATAAATCTAACCTACATATTTAATTTTTTTTTAGCGAGTTGTATACTTATTTTTACTGAAATGGAGTATGTTAGACATACATAAATATCTTGCGCAGTGTAAAAATATTTTATGTGCAGGTCTAACAGTTTTTTTTATTAATTTTGCTCTACACGCTTCAAGCTGACCTTACGGATTCGCAGGCTGTACTATTACCCGGTATCGATTGTTAACTTAGAAATACTTTACAAAACTTTTCAATTGACAAAATTTCTTTTGAAGTTATGTTACGGAAATACAGCCATTTCTCTAGTGGTATAGTTACTTTTGTGATTGATTTGCATAATTTTGGTCCTTTGTGCGATACTTTTACGATTACATATTGCTCTACATGTTCGGAATCATCTCTTTATTTTTGTTATTTTAACCAAACTAGCAGCTGCGGCTGGGGCCCAAGAAACCAATTTTTGTATCAAGCAGAGCAGGTAATATGATCAGTGTTCAAAGTTCCCCGAAATATAAAAAATATACACCAAGTGTATAGAAATATTATGTAGTTTATGTTCTATGTCAAATACATATCACACATGTTAATAAAAGTTAATCGCATTCATATTTGTTTTACATGCTCACGGTGTTAATATATAATGTGGATATACCCAGTATGCTTTCATCGCAAATGGTTTCCTGAGAAGTGACATAAATAGGAGGTCAATTTCAATGCTTCCGTACGTTACAACAGAAATACAAAATGGAATCAAACAATGCGACACCGCAGCCACAATGCACCAGCTGTCGCTGTTTTAACAAAGTTCTTAATTTTCTATATTCAGCTAAATGTTGGTGGAAATACAATTCTGTTTAGTTCTTCAAGTTGCTTTGCAAAAAAAAAAAAAAAATCGATAACGCATCCAGAATGACTATTTTTAATATTAAGAATTATAATGGAAAAAGGAATAAAAAAATGAATACACTAACCATTTCTTTCGTTCTCCAATATAAAATCTGTGTGAATTCCTCGATTATTTCCGACTAATTCAACAAATTTTTTATAATTCACAGGTTTGGTGGAATTTCCGCGCGATTCGCTTCCACGCTGAGAAAAGTTGATTGCATACCGCAGGCACCAACCCAAATACACCCGAATATTCCATAAGCGCGGTTGTAGATACGCCCCCTGGTCCCCTTATAGATTATATTCGCCCAAAGATAATACAGTTTCGGCGATGCCGATAGTTGCTGATGTAACTAGTGCTTGAGAATAATATAACGCTATTGCATGTGTCAATGTGTTTGCGCCCTGCTAATATTGTAACTTAGATAAAGAAAAACCACAAACCAAAAAAAACCTCTATCCCAATCATGGAATATGTTTGCAGCAAATTTCATCCGCTATGTATACATGCATGCGATTGTCCCAACTGAACATCTCCATCTTTCTTTAGCTTTTAAAATGGTAAGCGTTTAATGTTGAGTAAATAGAAGATATTTGAAATACATTTGTAGTGGAGCTGCAATACTAAGAGTGGCAAGTTGACAAAGCAAGCCAATCGGTGTGCGCTGTGGAATGGTACAACGATCACCGATTGGTCCTTTTTGCAAGATCCAGAAATCTGCCCTTAGAAATATTGGATTAGAAAGCAGTGGAGACGACTAATGCAACCTTAGCAAACTTAATGGAAGCAGGCAATATACAGGTACGGGCGCCCAAAACCTGTTTTTATGCTACTGTACAAGAAACACGTATGTGAACAAATTTTATTTATTCTATGAAAGTTGGCAGTATAACCAAAAGAAACAAAGCTTGAAAGTAAGGATTAATATGGCAATTCATATAGTTTCATTCATGAAATTATTCGTTGTTTCACAATGATAGAAATTTGAGTGGTTTTGTCTTCTACAAGTAAATAAAAAATAAGGGACATGGGACAAAGGATATGTATTATTTGTACATTACTGATTGTCGTTTGGTGTTTTATAAATAAACATAGTTTAGGGAGTTTTCAAATAGCGCACTTCTTGGAGAACTAAACACACACACAACACTTTTTGATTTACGCACAAAATAATAAATCTCAGTAAAATATAGTCTAACAGACTCCATTGGAAAAAAAATCGAGTTAGCAATAAGAATGATAATAAATATAAGGCAAATGAATTTATGTCTTATTTTAAATTATTTCGAAAAAATAGTTTTATTTGATTTTTTGTCTCCGAATATACAACCTTCATATTTTTGTAACATTAACACACTTCCATCTCCATAAAATCAACAATTTTCATTATAATGACTACGATATAGATATTACAATATATACGAACAATAGGTACAATAAGTTTGTTGCTTAATTTTCAGTCGTAGACATTGAATACTTAAGGAAGAGTTACATTAATAAATTCATGATTCATTTTCTTTCCATTAAAGTGTATTTATTTCCTTTTGTAAATATGCATAACGCTAATGCTAAAGTTGGAATAATAACTGTACTCATTTTGCGAATTTATTGGAATATAAAAAATCTGAATAGACAGAAAACGAATAATAATCCTTAAACATTAACTATAACACCTTATTTATATCAAGGTGATTTTGAAATACAAGCATTGACTTGAAGAGTGTAATAAGTTCCCGCAAAAGGAGCAAAATGATCTAGATTAACTCATTCGAAACAGGCATTTCATTCAAATTTGTAAGTTTTGTGAAGGTAGTTTAAAGTTAACCAATTAAAATATCTAAAATCATCACTTTTATAAAAAAATGTGTACCTTTATTGGTCAAAATAATAATTAACAATACTTTACCACGTATTTGATATTACACTCTTTTATAAGTAGTGTTTATAAAAAATGTTGCGAAAATGGTCAACATTTCAAAATCACATTTTTTTTTTAAATAAGTCACAATTTTTCCTGATACATGTATGTAGCATGCACATACCTTATGCACTGGTCGAGTCCACGATCGAATACATTTCATACTAACAAATATCAAAGTAAGAGAAAAATCAAAATGCATTTTGATTTTTTAAAGACGATTTATTTAAATAAACATTTAAAAAATGTTATGCTATAAAACTTTGAAAGTTAGTGTACTTACTCATTGTTTGGCTTTTTACATGTCATAATAGCATATACACTAGCCATTTTCAACATTATTGCCATACTGATCGTTGACTTCCTTGTGTATAAAGTATTGCTTCCTAAAAATATTTTAAGAAATGTCACAAACCACCTGAATAACTTTTTTATTGACAAAGATTGCATTATGGTTTCAGATCTATTTTTATTTTTATGATGAAAAACTAAAACAAAAAATAATAATTTGTACTTGAAAACAAAACAAAATACAACAAACAATCTCTTCAATTGTAAATCATAAAAATACTAGATTCATAAATTATTTACAAATAAAAACAAAAAGAATTTGAACAAAATAATACTAATATAACAACTAACGTAGTTCTTTTTTAACTTGACAATGAAAAAAATCAGATCTCTACGTATAATACTAATTAATCACTGCTATTACATGTAACACTCTGCTATAATGGAAATTGATAATAAAAAACTTAATATTTGAAAATTTTGATTAATGTATTGTTCTTTTTTCCTAAAGAAGAAAGAACTAAAAGGTGCGAATACATGAGATGATTTAAAACGTTGTATCTTAAAAGTAGGCGGGAGATCATGTTCTTTTAGAAGTAGTGTACGAATTAATTTAATTTACACATACATATATAAATATGAACACATTCTTTTTAGGACAGAGTGGAACATTAATAAATAAAGAAAAAGTAAGAACGAAATATAACAGACAACAATAGTTATATATAAGTTTATTATACAATGCACGATGGTATATTCAGGACATTCCTTATACAGCAAAGGTTTTCCTATCAGATCTTTATCAGATAAGTATATTATATGTTTTTGTAATGAGCGAATGAAGAAACAAAAGATGCAAAAATTTTATACAACATCTGTGAAATAGTAATTCAACCGGATAATTGACGTTAATGTTTTGCAATTTAACCCATCATGTCATCTTGAATATTTAGAGAATGTGATTAAAGTGCTTCAAATAGAAAAACCTTACTGCATAAAACTGAATTTATCACTTGCACGCGAATTTTAAACTTAATTTTACCATCATACAAAATACTTTTTTTTTTAATCTGGATGAGAAGAATTATATTTCACTGATATTCCAAATTCAAAATAAAAGCAATATTAAACTTGAAAGGAACGATATAATAATTATTACAATAGTAGCAATAACCAATAATTGTAATAATATAAGGAATCGAGAGGACTAAAAGCATATATACGTAATTGGCGCACAGTCGAGATACATGGAGTAGGTTGAGCGATGGCTTCAATATGCTTTAAAAAGCACTATGATTGTAGTAAAAGTAACGGTATTAAAGCGCCGTCCTGCGGTACCATCCGTTTGCGCATTTCTACAAAAACGGAACTTTCATCTGAATTGTAAAGGAGCCATCGTTCTTACCTTCCCTTTTCTGATTCTTATTCTATTTTTGAATTTATTATAATTTCCATGTTCTCTTCACTTCTTGATTTTTTTACAATTATAATTATCTTATTTTTTATATCTTGAACATGTAAAAGCGTCTGGGGGACCTTTCGCAGCAAAAAAGGGTTCTTTCATAAAATATTATATACACACATGACTAGTAATAATAGTAGTAATAGTTTAAATAGTAAATTCTGCGGCGTTGCGCATGCCTTACGAAAAAAAAAATTGACTGTAACTGACGACAGTTGATCGGATTCGACATAGTTTGAACTTGACGATTCGAGTTTTCAACGGTAAGGGAGGAAAAGAGGGGCGGAAAGGCGGAATGGATGTGACTCGATTGCCCTTTTTATTTGTGTAGTCGCCTGCGGCGTGAATAACAAGCGCCTGACCGTATTTTTTTTGGATTTTTGATTTTTTTTAACTTAAACCGCCTGACCCGGGAATCTACGTAATAAATACACAATTTAAAATTAATATGAGACGGGGAAATAATGATGCATCTGCGGTGAAGGACGTTATCTCTTCATTTCCCTTCGTCTGCGCCGCAGTCGCAATAGTAGCAGTCTGTTTAGTTCATCGAATGTCCTTCATGTTCGGTTTTGAGCCGAATATTTTGAGCATCTGTTCCTCATAATCGTTTATATTGCGCTTCATCAGCTGCATGCATGGACCCAATAACCTTTCGAATGCCTCTACGTCCAAAACTGCAATATTAACAAATATATTACAACAATTACTGCTAGTTATACTTATGCCTAATTAATTCCGAAATAAAAAAGAAGGAATTTTGATAATGTGGGGCGATAAGAAATTAACAAGGTGATAAGAGTTGCTGTAGTATTACGTTAATGAATTTGAAATGAATAATATAATAAAAATTCCGTTTAACAATTACTTTATGCTTGTTAAAGAATGTTGGAATGTTGTAGTTATTGAAACATATTTTCACCGTGAATAATATAAACAGTTGTAACTCGATAACAATGTCCATAAAACACTTTTACTAGTAATCAAATATAACAGTAATTAATCATGGCACAGATTTGGGGCAAGCCAAATACGAACAAAAAAGAAAAAGAAAAAACCTAAAGGTGAACTGTATTTCCAAACCTGCGTCTTGACTAGACTTAAATGGATGATTTAGTGAAAAACAAACCAAAAAAATTTTTGTTTTTCACTAATTGCACACATATTAGGAGGGCTATATACTATTTATTCTGCCTATCAGCAGGCGTTGAAATTAAATTTCTACAATAACCCGACAAATTTGCTATTTATTTGTCAAGTAAACAGTCAGTATGTTTTTGATAAGTTAAAAGGAAATCTATCCAAAGATTCTTAAAAATACAGGAAAACGAGCCTTAAGCTATTATATTAGCAAAAGAAATATTTAGCGCCACAACAAATGAAGAATTGGTCTCGGGAGTTCCGCTATTTCGACTTCATATTTGTATATATATATTTTGAATCTTGATTCAAATTTTGATGCCTGAGCAAAAGCTGCCAAGAGTCACCTCTTCGAAAGCGAATTTAACATTGTTTAACAGTGGAATTTAACAAATATTCGGGACTGGTTGCAGCCTAAACAACAAAGCAGGGAAGGGCGGCATCGATCATCTTCACCACATCGCAAACGTCGGATTCAACCCCATGTGAGTAGGATTATGGTTACCATTTTTGGAAATGCTGAGAAAATTGATTGCCTAGAATGTGGCCAGATAATCACAAGTCAACATTACGACACATTAGCACACAAGAGCAAAGCTATTGCCTGATATTCTCTTTCATTCCAGTGCTTAAAAACCTCGTTACTTTAAACACAATTTACAATGCAAGCTTCGAGCAGATGGATTATTCACCGTACTTATTCGACCTAGCTCGTAGTGATTTTTATTTTCTTTCAAAACTGTAAGAGTCTTTGGGGAACCAAATTTAAGAAGCAGAATGACGTTATAACAGCAGAATTTTTTCTAATCAAAGCCGTGGATTTTTTGAGAAAGGTATAAATATGTTAGAACATAAGCAAAATAAGTGTCTCCAAGAAACAAAAATGTTGTTTAACATGTTGGAGTCCATAAATACTGTGTAGTCTTCGTGCAATAGATTGTTTAACCGTAAGCGTATAGAAACGATGGTATGATGCACGTAATAAACAAAATCTTTACATTTAATCGCATGTAATATGTATTCCAAAAGCATTCTTCTATTTGACCTAATTTGTTGGTTTTAGTAGCGAAATTCAACGAAGAGTCCAACTTTTATAAATTACATGTAGCGATTCCCTTTTCAATTTATTTTTTCAGCGGCGAAATTACAATCTCTAACATTGAATTTGATCGAATTTAACTCTGAAAAAACCGTTTTATACATTTTTAAACTTAACGTGCGATATCTGTTAATTATTGATAATTTTAACAAAACGTTTTATTAAAGATTGTTACGTTGTAATTCGCAAATATATGTATATTATTCATAAACGGCTAAAACCATTAGATTTCGTGATAATTAGAAAATATTTTACGTAGGGTCCAATCAAACATCTAAAGTTTAAAGAATGATAAAATTCATTTAAAGCAATAATAGTAATAATTATAACCCAGCAGAAATAAGCCTAATAACAGGGTAATTGTTATTGTTTGACAATATTACGAACTGCAATTGATAAAGTTTAATTAAGTTTATAAGTTATTAAAAATTATTAAACGACTAAAAGTAATCGTTATTTACGTAGGTGCAAGCCCCCAAAAGCACTTATGACTGGACATGACAAAGGCAGGTGAAATTATTACTTTTTTGCAGCAACTAGACAGACTCGTGTTTTGTCGACTCTCGAGAAAACCAGTAGGCAACACGAACCCTTTCTTATTAGACGAATAGACACGAGTCTGTCTAGTCGCTGCAAAAAAGTAATAATTTCACCTGTCTTGGTCATCTCTACTTATGACCCGAGCGGCGTACAATATATCTCAGAAAAATTCATTTCCGAAGCCACACAGACCCATTCAAAACCTGTCAATCGCAGGTTTAGAATGAAAACACGGTAACTCTGACCATTAAATGTGACATGAAATGGTTTTTATTTCAAAATCTTATGACACAATTAGACTTTGAACTAAAATGTATCCCTCTTTATTGCTTTCAGGTAAGAAATCCTGACTGTAGATCTATTTAGGTATTCCACTTTACAATCAATAGGCGCTAAAATAAAAATATAACATGCATGTCTGAGGACAGCGTCACATCTACAGTAACAATACAACCAATATCTCCCCTTGGTTACGATAATAAACGCGCAACTTACATGCTAACTTGATATCGTCGACTGCGTAAGCCGACGCCGCCCTCGGTCTGTGCGTGACGAGCGCCAGTTCCCCAAAGTAGCCGCCTTTCTCAATACGGTTGATCTCCACCTCTTTGCCCTCGTCATCTAGAACTGTGATTCTAACCGTGCCTGATTCGACGAAGTACATACCGTCGGCGGCGTCCCCCTGCTTGATGATCTTCTCGTTGGCGCCAAACGTTTTCGGTATGAGCGCGTCGGCTAGGTTCATCCGCTCGTATGGTTGTAATGTCTTCAGCATCGGCACGCTTTCGATAAGCGTTTCATACATCTTTCGCTTTTTAAAGGCCGATTTCAGAAGGATTCGGCGGAATGTCTGACGGTCCATAGCCCACAGTGAACCGTCTGTTATCGCTTTGATCGTAGCGGCGCGTGGCATGTTATACAGGAGAGCTAATTCGCCAAAACTACCAGAATTTTCATACGTGTGAATATGGGCAGCTTCTTTGCCTGGTTCCGTAGCAACAAGTGCATGAAATATCCCTCTGAAAAAATATGACAATTAAAATCGGAATTTATGTAGCAACAACAAAAATATAGCAATTCAAATGGACAACATGATTTTAATTCATGAAATTGGTTTCTTACTTCTACCTTACCACTAAACACTAAAAATTGGGTCAGATGTAAAGCTCTAGTTTCGCATAAGCGCTTTAATATTTTTAAGACACAGTCTTACAAGATAGGTAGCGATGGAACGCTATCAATAACCAGCAATTTGTATCAACTTGTTTTGTGGTACCGTGTCATAGAAACAAATGGCATGAAGTAAAATTTAAAAATCATGCATGTAAAATTTGTAGTGATTACATACTGATAGAAGATTAGCCTTGTTAACAAAATTCTAAACCCATCCGGATGTACACAGTGCCTCGTCTTACTTTCAATGGTTATAACTACTATGGATAATAGACGTTACAGCCATTGCTTAAGGCCACCGATTTGTCTATTCAAGGGCAATACGCTCGTGACGTTACTTGCGTTCCTTTACCTATTATTCCCATTGCCGTTCAGTGAAGTTCAGTCATACAATAAAAATCTATTATATCACACTGTATATAATTATTAATACATAAAATTAGAAAAATATTAAGCATACACTCTTTTCTAAGGGATTAAAGCCATAAATTATTATGTAAAGTAGAAATATTGCGACAACTACAATAAAGTCCCTTTTATTATCATTCCAAGAATTTCTCGGAAGTACCGATCTTTTGAAACGGGTCGTTTGGGGATTATTAACGAACAATACATTTAGGAAATATACCGCAGTATCATTCTTGTTTATTTATCCCAGGCGTAAAGATATAAATTTACTTCATTTTACTGTTAAACGTGTGTTGGTGTGCATCTGTCGTTTTTACGCGAAAATTTTAAGAAGATTTACTTCAAAATGGCACGTGTCAAGCCTACCAGTGTAGAAAAACGTTCACGCATTATTACGCTGTTTGAAGAAGGATATTCGGGGCGACAAATTGCTGAAAAAATAAATATGAGAAGTTCAACAGTAAATGACATCATAAAGCGATATCGGACAACTGGAACTATAGAAAATCGTGTTCGTCCCGGAGCATCTAGGAAAACAACAAAAGCTGAAGATTTGAGAATTGTATTATTAAACAAACGCAACAGAAAATTAACAGCGCCACAAATAGCAGCCGAAGTCAATCGCGGCCGTGAAGAACAGGCGAGTACGGTAAAACGTCGACTTCAACAAGCGGACCTTCACGGACGCATTGCCATTCGAAAACCCTTATTACGTCGAGGCAACAGTGGGCTCGTTCTCATCTAGATTGGTCGTTAGATGATTGGAAACACGTGTTTTGGAATGACGAGTCAAAGTTTGAGGTTTTTGAGCAAAATCGACGAGTTTATGTCCGAAGATCTAAAACCGAAAAGTAATCCCGAACTGCATTGTGCCTACAGTGAAGCAAGGGCGTAGTTCTGTGTTAGTGTGGGGATGTTTCCCCTTTGCTGGGACGGGAGATTTATGCAGAGTACAGGCTGTAATGAGGAAGGAAAATGACATCAGGCTTGCGTATAATAGGCCGTAACTTTACATTCATGCATGACAACGACCCAAAACACACTGCGTTAGTGTGTAAGAACTATCTAAAGAAGAACAGCACACCCTGAAAGTAATGACATGGCCCCCACAAAGCCCAGATTTGAACCCTATAGAGTTGTTGTGGGGAAGATCCGAAAAATATGCCCAACTTCACAAGAACATTTACGGCATATTCTGCAACATGAAATGATTAATATTCCACAATCCGTTTTAACAAAACTTATCGAAAGAATGCCTAGAATAGTTCGAGCGGTGATTAACAGCAAAGGTTTTTTCGATGAAAAAAAAAATAATGTTCAGTATGTTATATTAGGCCAGAATAACTTTTTATTTATTTATTTTTGTCTTTTTTACCTGCATATACAATGAAATTGCATTTTGTTTTTAGTTTCGTTTGTTTCTGTAACCTTTTCATGTTTTTTACCAACCGACCGAACTTCTCTGAACGGCAGTGTACATGTATATGCGTCAATTTTCAGAATTTTTGCAATTAAATTGAAAATAATAATAGAGAAAAATCAATCTCGAGTAAAGAAGCTAGTTTTGTATATGGTTATTTACTAAAAATACTGTTAGTTCATAGAACAATATATGTACTTTCAGTTTAAATCAGAATTTCTTTCTAACTTTTGCAAATAAATTAAACAATGGATAAATAGCAATAAAGAAAAGACAATATGCAACAAAAAAACAAAAAAAATAGGATTTTAATTTGCAACATAAATACTTAAGTTTAACGTAGAATTGCTATTATTTATAGCAAGTACTGTTTTTGGTGTTTCTTTAATTTAAACATGAAATTATAGATTTAGCTATTTACAAAAATATTTTTGAGTGTCTGAGTAGTTTTAATAAGAAATTATTATATATTATTGTCAAATATATGCAGCAATGTCCACCTCAGATGTCAGGACTCTTATTGACGCGTTTGGTGCGCGTGAAAGGCGAGAGTCTTGACATTTGAGATGAACATTGCTGTACATATAGTCTTTCAATTGAACATGAGGGTAGGCTTTCCATTTAACCCTTATATAATTGTGGTTGAATACAAGATTCTTACATGTAATTTTTTGTTTAAGTAATTCAATTTCATAATTTTAACGGTCATCGAGTGTAGAGATCAACATGTATTATCTACTTAAAAAGTTAAATGCTGTTCCTCGTAGATATCCAATTGCAACATAGTCTGTAAGTGTTTTGAAATATAAATTTTCTTCGATAGTTGTTCCTAAATATTTATTTTTTTCTATTATGTTTCTTAATCATACACTGTTACATATTTTGGGTGTTTTTAATTGTTCAAACTTTTGATTAAACAATTGTTCGATTTCAATCTCCATTAATGTCTTCGGACTTCGGAAATTACACATTTGTTTTTCAATTTTTATGAAGGAAGTAGAAAATTATCATAGATGAAAATTGTTAATTTTTTTGTTGACTTTTTTATTATCATAATTCTCTGTTTATTAAATAATAACGATCAAATTAACACTCTACATTTGATGGATAAAGCTGTTGTGTGCTATTTACAATAATTCGCCAAAATATTATTTGTCAGTGAGATTCAGGAGATTCGGTCAATTACTGTAATAGACCGAATCTCCAGATTCTAAAATTATAGTCTTTATACAGTGTCTAATAATGTCTTCCAATATTACTTTTCGTTTTGCTTGTTTGTTATAATTTAATTACACACTTCAATTTATTGTATTGGTTTAACGCTTATGTAAATTAACTATTCTGAATAAAGTACTGCTTTTTATGATGACAAAACAAAGCACGGGATAAAAGCAAATAGCACGTTTAAATTAACATGTGTTAGATACTAAAGACTATTTGCTTTTAGATGACATTACTTCAAACTTCACAATCAGATAACAAGCAAACTTAAACTACATAGATAACATATGAGTATAACATATGAACTTATTGCAATCTACATATTTTATCTTTTTTAATTATTTTTGTATATTCCGAATAAAGAAAGATGACACCAGAATACAATGACTATACAACATGAATCAAAAGCAATGAATAATTTCTTTGGCAACAATTATTTTAAAGAACTAAGTAATAACTACCACACTACAGTCCTTACAGTCTGTCCTGACAAACAATTCACGAAAACATTTGCTGCAACTGTTTGCACTCCTATTCACACCATAAAAATAAACAAATGCAAATTACTTCTGCAAATGTATCAAAGTTCAACTTCTTGTAAATATTGCATTAATTACCACATGTTTTCTTGCATCAGCTTAAGTTATCCCAGGAACAATTATTGCAAAAGAAAAATGGAAAGAAAAATCGCAATATTGGGCAGGCTAATTATCACAACACAGTATTGCTTCTCTGCTCGATTAGTTAAACTGTTTAATAGTATCGTTGGAACAGCCAATTACCTGTTTATCACAATAGGTTCCGCTTGCAATTACACGCGCCAAAATTGGGTGTTCGCCATGTACCCAAACTTTTTCTTTTTTCCAAGTGATACAAACCACAGGCTATTCGATTGAACTTAGTAATCACTAACTGCCACGATAAAATTATATCAATAATTTAATGTTAATTAATTAATGATTAATATTTTCATTACATTTAATTAATTATGCAATGGACCATACGTATTACGAGTAGACTGACACAAACACTTTCAATTTTTATGATGATGAGACCAACCATAAAGGATAAAATCTACAGAGTGAACTACTTTGAAAGAAGATAATCAAATTTAAATTGGTAGACAATTTGTTGTATAACCATAGCCAAATCCTAAAAGTAACTAACACAAAAAGCCATATTATCTATCAAAAATGGATACATTTAAAAGAACTTGTCATAACTAATTAATTGGAATAAATTTTGATGAAACAAAAAAAATAACGATTAATAAAACAAGCAAAAATAAGGAAAAGTAATACCGAGAACGAAAAACGAAAATATGATAAATACAGGATATAGTAAGAGTAAAGAATAATTTACACTTTTAGAACTAAGTCAGCAATTGTTAGCAATTATGTTACCCAACAACGAGCTCTTTTGGTGAACCTAGTGTTGCAGGAAACAGTTTAGCGTGTTCTCCTAGTCTGATTTCCATAACAACCAAAATACATTACCAAAACCTTTATTGTTGCATATGATATTCTTAAGCTAAAGTAATACATAAGGTACCTAGAGATGGAAAATTTCGTTACTTTTCATTATTTGTACTTAATCCTTTCTTTCGCTGTTAATATCCGTTACTTTGAATTCGCTACTTCGATACTACTGTCGAAAAAGTTACTGTATTGGTAACAGTTACAATCGGAGCTCGACGCTACTCGGTATCAGTAGTTATAAATAATATAATAGTAACAATTGGTTCTTGGCGAATAGATTCGGTATTCTTTTGTCAGCCGGTAACAATTACTCATTTTAAGTAGTATTGTTAGATTCGTCTCTCGATTATTTTTCCAAAAACGTGAAAATATATAAGATGTTCTTTTAAAAATAAGGGAAAATCGTTACCTTTTCCGGTGACATCGGAAATGTAATTAATTGCGGGGAAGCACTTTAGTTTTAGTTCCTTTCTCTTTAAATTAGAACATTGTGTATATTTACACTGTGTTTATTTTAAAAAGATCCACCATGGATATCTCGATAATGAAGAGAGTAATCCAAATTCGCTTTCGTTTTGGAAGGTTGCAGAATAAACTGCCATAACTGGAACGCGACAGCCGCAAGGTTTTGTAATTTTCAGAAGAACAATCGAATTAGATTGCTCATTCATTTTCTATTGAACTCCTTTGTTATAGAGATTTCGAATATTTTATTTGTATGGGTCACATTTTAGGATTAGTTCCTTTTTGCGATAGAGACGTGCAATCGTCTGTCGCAAACACGTGAAAATTTCACTGTCCACTGTCGAAAAATATATTGCCACAAATTATTGCAGCAATATACTTTTTGAGTTATTGGCACTTGCAAAAATCGTTTGCCGCAATTAATTTCCAGGTGAAAATAAAGCGTTATATTTAGAATTATAAATCTTGGTTTTCGACTGTAACATAAATTTTTGCCACGTACATTTCCTGTGCGAGAGTACAAAATTGTGTTTGGCTAATCATCAACGACACTATTATCTACAATAATATCGATAGCCCAATTGTAAATGTAGTCTAAAAAAAAAACGCAACAGATTATTGTTTTAAGTATTGCTTAAACTTATTCGATAGTCACACTGTCCATAATTATTTCATTATTCATAACTAAGCCTGCAGATACGAGTGCTTTCGCTGTAGCGTACGGTTCGGTTAGTATCAATATTGGAATTACTTACTATTTTAGTTTGACGCAAAAATTCGCTGTAGTATTGTATCATTAGCGTGGCTTCCATTGATACTCCTACGGCGAGGTGAAAATATGTCGGTCTATTTGGAAAATGAGCGTGCTGCGTCTAATGATGTGATGTTCGCCCATTGAAAAAGGTTGTTCGCATTACAGTCGCACTTTTCGTTTGAACTCTTGTCTATACGTACTACAGCTCGAAAATTGGGTTTCTTATTTATAACCGCACATAATTTATCGGTTGTTAACCTTCCTGCAGTATCTGTTAATTTCCTAACGAGGTTTTGAGGTGATCTACTACCTTTAGCGCTTCATGTAATGAAAGCTCGGTGTTCTCTAATTTGGAAATAGTACCTAAAAGAATTGAATAATTTTCGGAAATTTGTTCTATTTAAGTATGGATCGGTATTTGAAACCAGCCGCTGACTTACTGAAATTGGGCTTCTTGCGAATTTAAATTTAAGATATAAGGTTTAATAATGTGCAAAAATTTCTGATAATAAAAAACAGCTCTAAGTCACGTTCCCGATCTTGGCAATACCGGCTGCGGTGGTTGAGAAATACCCTCACAAGCCTGTCTAAACTCGCCAATGCGTTTTAAAGATTTAATAAAAACTTTTTTCGTAGAAACTATTAATTGATCTACTTTTGGATGAGTGTTTCTAATAAATTCAGCTTCAAGATGCCTGAGCATGGAGCAAACGGGTTACATGAAGCAATTGAGGATGAGATTGTTTTAGTAACTTTCTAGCTTTACCCATGTTTGAACCCCCATCTGTAACTAACATTACATGTTGGGTTACGATATATTAAACTTCCCAAATGTATTTATTTATTTTCTACTATCGTTTCAGCGTTCGGCACGGATACCGCATCGCTGAATGCGTGCGTGCTAATACATTTACAATACAATTCTTCCTTACAACCGTTGTTTCAACCACCGTAAGCCGTATTTTTTTATTTTTTAACTTTGCCCTGGTTTGATCCGTAATCGTGTTTGTCGCCCGCGATAAATTAAACTGCATTGACTTCTTTTTGGCAATCTCCATTCCGGAATGTATTTCCCCTAAAACTTTCGAAATTCTTCATTATCTACAATATTTTGCGGAATGTTGCACACATTTAATATAAAAATAGCCACATAGAAATTTATAATATGGTATATTACGTTTCGTATTTAACAGGTGCTGTTTGTCATTAACGTGTCTTTTACAAATAAAAATACTGTACGGTAAAATGTTGATATTGTAAACAATACATTTAATAATAGCGCCAGTGTATTCTAATGTCGGAAATCGGTCAAGAAATCTATTAACACTCGTCGAACATAACAAAGCACGCTGGCGATTCGCCATCATCAATCCAAGCCGTCATTCCTACACATACTAACCGTACGCGTATGAATCCCGACTTCGGATATGTCCCACTGCTTTCGAAATATATCATCGCCGCCAATGAGTGCGCACTCGTTTCTGCAGACTTATTCATAACATCTAACTGTAACGGTGTTTATTGCCCGTGTTGTTTGTTTCATATGCGCATTACCTGCAACTTGTATACATGTGTACATTACGTGGGATGTCCACTAGACAAGTATTATCTATGTAATACGTATTTACACTACTTCAATTAGAATAAAATACCTGTTAGTTGTTTCTATGCATTTACAGACATGTAATCTGCACATTACGTCGCATTTTTTTAAATTTTTGAATCACATTTTTGCTGATGAGTATACTCTGATCAAAACGGAAAATCTATGTAAGTTTAAATTTTATGTAAGAAGTTATAATTTGCTTAAGTTCAATTTGATAATCAGTGTATAAAACATAATCGTTTCATTATAAAAGTAATTTAACCAAACACGTTTTACTAATTTTTACGTTTACAAAGTTATATCGCTAGCACTATCGATAGCACAGGACTATCGGTATGTCCTATCGACAGTTAAAACCACTGACAGTATTCGATAGTCATTATCGATAGTACCCATCACTGCACGCATTATTGAATTTATTTTTCAAGAGTGCCACCGCTGCATCTGGGTTTCTTTTAATTTTCCCAGTAAAATATCACAACTTCATTTATAATAATTAATACAGTCGTTAGAATTCACATCCTATGGACAAGAATGTTCCCGGTAAATATCAATAAAATTATTCCATTTTGTTTTCCATTTATTTCAGATTATAATTTATAGTTATAATTCCAACCGTAGTACGGGTTGAACAACAGTTCCACGTAGAGCGTTTTCACATTTACCGACAACAGCAGCAACACGATCACGGCACGGCACTGATACTAACACAAAATTATTCGTATTACATGCAACGGCACAACTCTGATGGGTTGGTTAGTGTGAAAGGGTTCCCTTTATTTATATTTATATATATTTATTTATATATAAGACTTGATGTCCATCGGCAGCGTTGTCGGTGAACTGCCAGGTCGTATAGTTTATAGTGCAACAAATTTGTGCCATTTAAACTGACCTTTATGCCTACGTAATATTATGCTCGCAAATTTAATAAAAAGATCAAGCTGCTGTTCATATTTTAATCCACATCATGCCTCCAAATAGCCTGAATTTAATAAGGATTTGAAATTTATCAATATTAGTTATTATAACATTGATTACTATTATTATAAAGTACAGATAATATAATAATGTGAATTGCCTCTAACTTTTTTACAACCCAAAACTAAACTCCTACAACCGCAGCAATTTCCTTAAATTTAATTGTTTCATACATAAAACTAGGTTAAAATAGAATAAGCCTTTATATTTTTCGATACAATTAAAATGACAGTAATGAATACGAATGCCAGCGTGCCTAATAAATGGAAATTGCGTTTTACAAAGTGTATACGCAGTGCCTTGCAATTTCATTCGTTAACCTTTGTATTATAGAGCACTTAATCGAGTTAAATTTAAATTAAGTCGTCGTAAATTAGTGTGTGCTTCCTTTTTATAAGCGAGTAGGTTTATGCAATATACTTGTACTTGTGTTATATGTTACGGTGCATAATTGTTTAGTACAATTGTAGGTGGCATCATCATAAAATACTTAAGTAAATAAATATTTACTGAACATAAATAATAACTAAAAATATTGTTACAACGAAAGTATAAAAAAATAAGAAAATTTCTCTTAATAAAGACATAGAACAAATTTAAATTCAAGACAAATATAAAAAAGCGTGGTAAAACATTTGGGTAAAAGATGTAACGGTTAGCTTTGAAACCATACAACCATACAACTATATTGGCTTGTGCTCTGGACAGTTATCTTGGTATATGATTGAAAGATTTTAAATTATTAGTATATTTTTCAATAATTTAGTTTAGTTTAGTCACTCCAAATTTTGAATTATGTATTTGTTGACTGGAATATTTTCTGGTCTATAAAAATAATCTTTTTCCCAAAATCTAGATTTGTCTGGATATAATTTAAGGAAAATATTAATCTGCTTGTTTCTCTATACATTACGGAGCGGTTTATTTGCAGCGGCTCTGTATTTCAATTCCGATTATTCGCAGTTGAAAATGGTTTTCTCTTAAAGTATTTAATAAATCTTGCGCAACAGTGGAGAATTCGGAAATACTAGTTCCAGCTATTCTCTCTAACACTCGCTAATGTCCTTATTCCACCGTTTCTTTATAGCAAATACTGCGCAATTGCTGGTACGTTAACTTTTACCCAAGACCTAGGCTTTCAAGCCATATTACGTTGACGGGGTTTTATTACTTCAATATTCAAGTACTGCACAACATTTGTCGATTCATGATTGATACTGACAGACAATTTGTCTTCAAATGTTTTAATTTTTATATTTTTGTTTAAAATTGATAATGTCGTAATTAGAAATGTCTGGTTAAAAACGGCGGTCCTATTCACGAAAGCAGATAGTTCTAATTATTTATTATGCGATAAGTTCATATACAAGGCTTCTATTCATTCGGTTGCTCCAGTACATATGTACGTAAATATGAATGCCGTACAATCGAGAATTCGGTAAGGGAAAGAATTCGACTTTGCATTCGTTGACTTTTATCGGCTGCAAAATGTAGTCATAGCGTTAATATACACGCTGTCTTAATGCGACAATGCACTACTTATAAGATACCAAACCCTTCTAAACAAGGTTATCAGTAGAGCCCAACATTCTCGCTTGCCTTCCAGTGGTGTTTAACCGCGAGAGGTTGGGGGGATACAGAGCTGCTTCGTTACATGTCGGCACTTTCCGGCCTTCTATGCTGTGTGCTATGTGTAATACATATCGCAAGGCGAAGTTGATAAGTGTCGGAATTGAAGCATTGAAAATGTTGAAAATGCGTAGAAATGCATCAACTTGTTTGTTTTGTTAACAGGCTTAATATATAATGGTAAAGAAATCAGGTGTTTTGTTGACCACGTACGAACACTGCTAAATATTTTAGATGAGAAAATTTAATACTATATTACGTAAAAATTTCGATTTTTCTAGATTACGCCATCTTTTTAACAATAGTGTTACGGAAGACCCGTTATTCAAATTCAAAGGCCACTCTAAATACGCGATTATTACCTCGCTAGATGTGTTTTCATAAATCCTGTTATTGCTTTTTGTTCTAAACAACGCGCTCGTTTATTTTGGTTAACCCAGCGCAGTGACGCTACTGCGAGGCAATCGACTTGTCGTCTTCGGTTAGATATCTGCAGCATTAAACGTTTCTACAGTTGTATCGACGAAGTTTATTCTCGGCGAATTAAAAATGTTCTTATACGTAGAAAAGGGTCGTTCGACATATAATGACGTGGCATAATTCAAATAATCTTTGAAATTATTTAACGAATCTGAATTCGCACCATCACAAACACCATAACAATGCTTTTCTCAAACGAAGCAAACCAAACATATTACTTTTGTGCCACTGTATTTAAGTCTATAAATTCCCGGATACTTATTTACATCATCTGCAAATGGTAATTCTTTAATTCTACGTGCGTCCTACATAATTAATTAGCAACGCAAAAACAGTGGTATCTCTTTACAATTACTGTGAGGAGACTGATTCAGCGCATGTACACACATATTCAGCGCATCTGGTAGGAAGGAGAATACCGAGGTCCCTATTTATCGGTTAAAGCTCGTATATCAGGCGTTACACAAAGTTAATTAAAAACGAGAAAGCTCCAAAGGCTGGCTATGATATAAGACAACTGGTTTATTTATATTTGTATTTATATTATACAGTAAACCGCTTCTATATAAATGTGATAAAATAGAGATAACGGAATAAAAGTTCAGTAACAGAAGGAAAAAATATATTGTACATTATTATAAAAGACGAAGAAATAATGTTGCTTAATCATACTGCTCAAACAAAGTTTAGTTTATTCTGTATTTTTAAACAATTTTACATACCAATAGTGTGAACATGTAGTAGAGATGAAAAAAAATAAGTCTACCTGAACATCGGGGATGGTGCGTACATAAAATCGCAAGGCTACGCGCCCTTAAAAATGCAAAATTCATAAACAACATTATTCAAATTTATATTACGTAATTATTGCGAAGATACAGTTTGGATATCCTACTTATTCCGTGGTCAATAATTGTGAAATGAATTATTAATTTGCGGCCCTGGTTGCTATGACAATGATACGACGCATGACCAAACAGCCATTCACATTCTAGCCGGTGTATAAGCATTTGGGCCACACAATTTCTGCGTCCAGTTCTATTTTAGCTACGAGAGGGAGTGTTGCCGTTTAGTATAGTTTTCCTGCATTTCTACATATAGTGACAAGTAACCGTGTTTATAATAAGCTTAAAAATCAACAGTATCAATGTAATTTCAAAAATTGACTAATATACTTCCTCCGAATTTAAACGAATTAGGAATCGGCAGCGTTTAGGCGCACATTAAAAATAAATAGCCTTGTGCACATTATGGTCACTGCTATGCCTACCAGTGTAAATCGCACGACCTTACTAATTCAAAGAAATCTTATTTGTTCTAATCTAATGAGTATTTAAATTTTTACCAATTTGAACTGGTAACAACAAGAAAAATTATCAAACCGGACGGAATCAATGTTAAAAAACTCCAATTTACATCTCTCTTAATTAATTAAATTCCGGTCGGCAAACGAAGTTTTAGCGGCGTAGATGGCACTCCTAATTTTATTATTTACGATAATTACACAAAATAAATTACCAGGAGATAGAATTGATAATTAGAAAGAAATTAAAATCAAGCATTCGATTCTCGACATTTTGAAAATGAATACTCTATAACGAGAATTTATTTCAACAATACCTATGAAAATTTATCGAAGCATGCCATGTTTGCTATTTCTATTATAACATTGGCGTTACTAAAGAAAATTACGGACGATTCTACACATATTTTCTAAATGGAAACTGGTTGTCGCTGCCGGTGGTTTTATGAATTCCGAGATTCATACCTGCGAAATATATTATAAATGGATGTGTCGTTTCCACATAATGTAATGCCTGGAGTAATGGAATTTTTAAGTGTGTGCGTGCAATTTAGAAAAGCCAAGGGAGACGAAACCTCGTTTTGTTGGAATTTGTTGCGCAAAACAAAAAGGAAGGAATTAAACAAATAATAATACAAAGTTGTTTTAATTATTTTTAATGCTTATAAATAAGAAGGATTTGTATTAATGTACTGTAATGTTACACCTAACGTCTAAGAGGTCATCTGCTACCAGCGCCACCCACACATCTCGTCTAGTGACTTCAGTTTGTCCACCTATCGAGGTCCCACTAGTAGTAGGAAAGCTGGATTTCTAAAAAAAAATTCTTTCTTCTGGCCTATTATCTTCAAAGCGTGGGTGGTTGGTAGAAGGATAATATAAGTCCGCCCAACGACGGTAGTGGGGAAAACAGACATTAACTGTTTTCGTATTCTATTTTTCCATTTTTCAAAACTTCTAGTAATATCAATATGAAGTTTCTCAGTAAAAGTTTCCGTTGTGGTGTTGTAGGTTGTGCAAAATGCAATGGAAAATCATAGAATCTCAACTACAGTTGCGTCCCTGCATAAACCTACATCAAAATTCATAGTTTCCGTTTGTAATGGTACATCAAGATATTTTAAATAGTAAAGATCATCAAAGGTGGCTGTAGAAATAAAACAATCGCCAACGCGATTAAACAATGGCATTAAATGAGGCTAATTTTATAATTGACTTGGAGTATATCTGTCATCCAGGTAACTTGTAACTAAGTAAAATTCCAATTAAAAAGTCTTAAGTTTAAGAATTCAAATTGAAATTCAAGTGTGAGTTGAGGTAAATTAATCAGAAGTAGCTGATTGTCAAAAAGAAGCCACATAAACATATCGTTTATGAAGTGGAACCTCAATAAATAAGGTTAGTTGTCGTTTGAATTTCTATAACTCCATTCAAAAATTCATTTATCTCTTCAATTAAAAATCTAAATTGTCAAAAGAGCGTTTTAGAGACACTCCCGAATTCCACGACCCTAATTTTCTTCTAAATAAGTTCCGAAAATTATAAATTTCCATATTTTGCTCAACATTTCCCCTCGTACAATATTACAGTACACAGACAATTATTTATTTGAAACAATTGACTCTCTCTAGTAATTACATTATTCTTGTTTTCAGACTTCAAATAACAGCGTTTTACTATTCATTTTAAAGAAAGAATCAATTTAAGTAGCTCCTCTGACCTTGAAATGCTGCATTGTTGAAATACTAAATGCATTACTGTTAAAACTAAATGTGTTCCGGATTCGGACCAAACGAAAGTCAATGTTTCGCCGAGTGTGTTAGTTGATTTACCGTGCTAACTGTTGCTTACCACCTTTTCTTCTCCCGAAGAATCCCCATATGATTTTGGGCGAAACGTCAAGTATTTGCTTAACCATGAGACGGTCCAAACCCACAACACGTTTAGTTTTAACTGACTCCGGCCGTGCAAGCCTAGGTTATTCTTGCATTAGTGTTCCACAATTTTATAACTCAGCTGCTTAGCTATAAATAAGGATGGTAAGTCACTTAAAAGCCTCCGGTTTATATAGATAGGGTGCTTTCACATTTACCGATAACAGTACCGATATGACCACGGTGCGGCACCGAAAATAACATGACAATAATTGCCAAACGTTAATAGACGTTCAAAAAGACGCTCCCTTCGATTTTATAACTAGAGCGCAACATTCTTGCTTGCCTTCCAGAGGTGTTTAACCGCGAGAGGTTGGGGGCAGACAGAGTTGCTTCGTTACATGTCAGCATTTCCCGGCCTTGTATGTTGTATGCTATATCGCAGTGCGAAGTTAATAAGTGTCAGAATTGAACGGAAAGCATTAAAAATGTTGAAAATGCATAGAAATGCATCAACTTGTCTATTTGCTAACGGGGTAAACACGTATTTATGGTAATTTTCAAACTTAATATATAATGGTAAAGAAATCAGGTGTTTAGTTTGCGATAAAAGTTTATTATGTTGGAAACCATATATGTGTAAGAGCTATGTAAATAGCGCAACAAACAAATCTTAAAAAACCGGGAGGAGACCGTATAAAGAATTTCTATGTGATTTAACGATGATGTTAAGTGCGTGCAATATACCGTTTGCAAAAATCGGACAAATAGTATTTCGTCAGTTTTGGAAGAAATACAATCCATTGTGGAACAACGACAAATGAATGGTTGTAGCTAACTATAGATGAAACTACAGACAAATTCCGTAGTATCGATTATCACGGACGGTGATCTTGAAAGGATCGTCACACCCTTATTTGCTAGCCTCTAAAAGACAGCAAAGTTGTACTGCCAAAGCTGTTCTTAATGTATTAGCTAGGACACTAGACAACTTTGAAATTTCACCATAGCAAGTGTTAATGATGGTTACCGATGCTGCCACGATTATGCTTCGCACAGGTCAATTATTCAACGCTGTTCAACCGAATTTGCTGCACAAAACATGTGTGCTTCATGCTTTACACCTTGTAGCAGACACAATACGAAAATGTTATCAACTAATACCACAGACGAAAGCAGTTTTAAGTCACCGAAACATATTCGGCTATTTCGTTGACAGCGTCCTGACGTACTGGAACCGCCACAGCCAATTCTTGTACATGGTTAGAAGCAGCATTCTATTACTTTAAACATTTTGAGAAGATCAAATTAGTGATTTTACAACTGGACGCTAAAGAAGCAGCTGCAATAAAGCAAGTCAAATGCAATTCCAAAATCCTCAAGTTGCAGCAGATTTAAAAGCTATTAACGACAATTACGTTCCAGTAGCCGACGCAATAAAAAAATTGCAAAACACTTCGTTGTCCTTACGGGATTTGTGTGAAATTGTTGACTACATGCAAACAGTGCTACAGATTTTAGATGACGAAAAAGGTATTTCAGTCAGAGAAGAATTGAATACTATATAACGTAAAAATGTCGATTTTTCTAGATCTTTTTAACAATAGTGTTGCGAGAGATCCGTTATACAAAGCGATCTTTTTCTACGTATAAGCAGATATATACACCGCAACGGACGAGTCACAAAGAGACCACTGTAGAAACGTACGCTATGATACAGGTGTTGAGGCCTCACTTCCGGATTTCTTTTCGGCAATCTAAGCATATTCGGTAATTTGTTTACTATATTATGTTTGTGTTTTAATAAATTCTCTTGTTTTTTGTTCTAAATAACGCGCACGCTTATTTTGGTTAACGCAGCGTAGTAACGCTACTGCTAGGCAATCGACTTGTTGCGCTCTATTTATAACCACTTTTGAGATATTTTAAAGTATCTTAATAATGTGCTGAGCACTATTATTAGTAGTTTAAAGTATTTCGTAGGGCTAACATTAACAGAGATAACAATATAAATACATAAGATGATATCCTGTGTACACAAATGTATGCACATAATGTTAACGCTTAAACGAATAAACTGTACATACACGCCATATGTTCCTATCGCTATTCTTTTCAGAGATAAAATAACAACGGCTATAGCCTAATTCGTAATCCGAAGTAGACTAGTTAGCGGGTTTATCACTTTTTATGTAACCGATACCGGTCGGGTCGGTGTCACCTGTGATGTTGGTGCTACTGTCCGTTCCCGTTATTAGGTCGCTCCGATGTATGTTGAATTTTAAAGTTGGATTCCTGCGATTGGATTAATTCCAAAAATTACATTGTTTGAATGAATGCCAATTATACGTCTGTATGTAGTACATCCAATACCTATAGATACTACATCGTTGGCTCATACGAATAGCTACTTCTGAAAATCGTTAATTTAAAAATATTCGATGCTAGGAATTTACGAAGTAGTAAATTTGTTGAGATTAAAGGTTGTGATTTGTAAGAATTTTCAAATGAAAACGATAATTAAATTAGTAGACTGCGTTTACCAAGCTCATCCTTTATGATTTTAACAACTACATGTTTACGCCACGTTTCCATTTCCGATAAATGTAGTACATGAGATTATTCTAAGAGAAAGTGTTCGTTTAAACAAATTTCGAAATTCCTTGTACCTAATTTCGTAATAAATGTAATTTTGACACTTTTACCATTTTACGCATCATTAAGTAATTTATTTGAAAACTTAAGTGCCATTTTTGCAATTTAGGACAATCAAAAACTTTTATAAAGAACATTTTTTCCATAAGTCTTGTGCCACCAATCTCACAACACAATGTATTATAGTGCGATATTGGACTGACACTAACACCTAATATTATTGATTTTTTAAAAGTATGGTGACGGCCCAACGGGGTGTAAAAGTTTTAAAACTTGTCATAATCTCAGAAACCTTTTAATGTATAAGTTGTGTGTGTAAAGTGTTCCATTCCATCCTCACCGTAAAAGGTAAAGCGCTGTTAATTGTACCCCAATGGTAATCGTAATGGAATGGTAACTCGGGAGTGTAGCGCACCCACTAAGAACATTTTTTGATCCAAACACACCGCGCCTAACTCTGCCCAGTCAAGCACAGACCCTCTTACCACTGGGCCACTGAGACGTTAACTTGAATTGTCATTAGTGTCAAAACAGTCTATATTTACAAAATATGTAAATACTTTATTGACAATTAGACCATCGGTATAAGACATATCAAGAAAACAAAACTGAAAGAAGAAAAAGCAACATACAATTCGGTGCGTTAATAAGCCTCCTAGTCATGTTACGTACATACTTCTAATAAATAAAGTACATAATTTGTACTTATTCTATTCCACAACATATCTTTAGTGTATAAACTACTTGCTAAAAACTGTTTCAGACATCTCTTAAATTCTATTCCATTAATGGATGGTGGCGATCGTTTGTAGATGGTAAGATGACGACACGGCAACCAAAATCATCTGCGTTACGTGTATTACAGTAGTGAATTTCACTATTGCTTGTAAAACTATTCTGATTATTTTTCACATAAACTATTTCCAATACATATAGGGTTGTTAGAGTTAGCACATTAATCATTTTAAATAAAAGTCTACATGAATTCGTCTATTTACCGCCACTATATTTCAGATAGCAGCTTTTTGCAGAATAAAGATTTTTTTCTTAAAAATTGATGCACTCCAAAACATCAATCTGTATCGTGGCCTACTACATTTAAAGTGGGAATAGTGAAACGCCACTAAAATGTTTCTTCCTCTTAAATCCTTCAGTCCAACAATATAGGTTATGTCCATAATTAGATGTTTGAAATAAAAATGTTGATAAATAGGTACTTCCTAATTGTTTTAATTATATACTAAATTTTATCTCGGGCTGAACCCTTCATGCATTAAAAAGAAAAAAAAAATGAATAGTCTAATATTAACATTTTGATAATATTTATTATTGCAAATTAATTTTTTTATTAAATTTATTGAATTAGTGACTTTTATTATAATAATGTCTTCCCAGCCGGTTTTAAAGTCGAATCTTTCATATCTCATTTGCGGTAAGAAAGTTTTATTTTATCTTCTAGGTAAGGTGATATACACCTTAGATGTGGCATTATCGAAAAATGAAATTAGTAATCTGAATAAATTTACAAGAGTAATTAAATAAATGGTTGGGAAAAGATGTATTGAAACATTGTTAGAAAAGTGCTCTTGCAGACCTAGGGCAATTACAAACCTCGCTTTCGGCTGGGTTTATATTTGCAAGAGAGCACTTTCTTACTTAATTTTGAAATATACTATTTTTCCTAAGCGGTTAGAAAGTCACCTCGTTTGAGGTAAGAAAGCAAATGATGTGATTTTGATGATAAAACTATACATGTTAGATGTGACGTTATTGACAAATGACATTAGTACATGCGACATAGTCTGAACGATTTTAGGGGATTAATTAAATAAATGGGTCCTACTGAAAAAAAAAAAATACATTCAAACCTTGCTAACAAAAGTGCTTGGGCAATTACAAACTCGCCTTCGGCTCGCTTTATAATATTCGCCCGCGGTCTGCAAGAAAGCTCTTTGAAATATCATTGTTCTACGTAGAACATGGACATTACCAATGTATACATACATATATACAGAATATTTCGCGGAACCCGTTAGTTTAGTAGTTTTAATGATGTTATTATGAATGGAACTTTGACATTTTGGAACATCGGACCTATTAACGTAAAATATTTTTCGCCTACACCTCCGGTTAAACCGGAACTGGTCACCAACTTTCTTATTTTAAGTACAATGGTATGTTTGTTATCTGCTCAATTGGAAATTGTATGTAAATAATTTGAATTAGGGCATCTTACCCCTACGGTTAAGATTTTCGAGATATTTGCAGCATTTGCATCGCTTTTATTTGAAACGGAAAATCATATGTACCATCCATAATCATTATCGTTACTAAATGTTACACAGGGTATACATAAACTGTTTTCAAATGAACCGCTGTATCTTTGACTACACTATTGATTGGAGAGAATATTCCATATCGATTCATATATACCCATTTTTAATAGTTTTCAAGATGTGATTTTTTAAACTGCATATAATGTTAAAAAAAAGTGGTACAAAGCGATTTATCGTTTCCTCAAAGTAGTCGTTATTAAAATGTACACTTGTGCAAGCGTTTGAGCCAACTCTCGAAACATTTTTTCGACTCTGAAAGATGGTATTTCGAAAATATGGTTTGTGAATGATTCAACAGCTTGCAACAAGTAATGATTTTCCTGAACGTGCCTCGTGAACAAACAGGGACCCTTTTGGTACTTGGGCCACAAAACCTTCATACAAATTCCTAGTTTTTAAGAACTATGTAATAAACTTAAGACGTTGCCTTCGTAGTGGTTTTTATTTGCTTGTTTTAACATTTCGCGAGTTTATATTTACTATAGCAGAGCTTATTTCTTGGAAGTATCTTGGTAAATCCTTGGTAAATTAAGGTTACGCAGAAAACATTTTGGAAGTGCGAAGAAGTGGAAATGCAAGAAATTTAACACTAATGTTTTAGAGAAAATGAGCAACACAGATTTTGAACATTGCAAATTTATTTTTAGGCAGTTGAGGGTTTTGAAAATCTTGAATTTATAAAGACTGATTCCGACTACAGAAATTTAGAATTCAATAAATAAAATATTTTAGTTAATAAACGTATATTGACTTTCATCGATGTGAAATGAAAATGTGAAAAGCCCGTGAGTTCGTTGGTCTTAGAAATAAGTATTGCCTTGGCCAGGTTGGATTCCTCACCGGGGTTGATATTTTTCAAAAATTTAATTACGTCGAAAAAATCTAAAGAATCAGAGATTTTCATATTTCACTGATGGAAGCCAATATGTATTGGTTACTACTAGGTATAAGAAAAGCGATTCGTTCCTGGCATAGATCTCGTGGTGTAGTGGTTAGCACGCTTGTCCGACAAACGGGAGATGCCACATTACTGGTATTGATATTAAAAAAAAAAATTAACTGCGTTGGAAAAACCAAGGGAATCACGGATTTTCAAAATAGTTTAATATCGCTATTATAACACACAAATGTTAACAAAGGCATGTATGTATATAATTTTTCAGAGCGTCACTACAATAAGATATAATATTGAATGTGAAAAATACTGAATTGTTTGGTGATTTGATTGTTTCTGACGATGTGTCTTAATTGATACAACGTATTTCTTCAAAATTTCTACGAAGCGTCAAGTAGTTTCTTTAAAATTACCACTGAAAGCTATCGAATTTAATCATTCTTGTAATAATTTTTCAGATGATTATTGATTAAATTGATTTCTTTGATTCTGAATTACGTCAACATTAAGGTTCACTACTCAAATTTTAATGAATCAAATAAATTGTAACCATTCCGTGTTTGATTTGATGGACACCTTTTTCCTAACATTATAATTTATTGTTTTGGACAGTGGGGCTGCGTTCACGTAGGGTACTGCGAAATTAATTTATATGTGAACGCTATTTAAGTGTTTATGTGTGTAATCTTTTGTGAAATGTGTCATTTCATTGAATTGTCCGTTTTATAGGTATGCCTTTTTGTTTAATGCATTTTGAAGATTATTATTTTGTAAATTATGAAATTTTGTTGAACCAAAATAACAAATACATGCTGCATACGTATATTGTATTGAATTTCTGGCATGTACACTACTAGGAACATGGCGTCCTTATTTGAAGGTCATAAAATTGGAACCACAAAGATCAATGGCGTCGCTAACTCACTGCATAATCTGTGCACTACAGTTAAACTTAATCCTATCAAAGATTACCGCATTGTCCGCTGTGTAACATTTATGTCTGGTCTGGGTTCTATTGTGAATTCTTTTTTCTACACTGCAGTGTTTTAAGTTGCGCAAAGCTTGAGTTCAAAGCTCCTCGCCAATGTTTATCACACTGCGGCAATGCGGCTACTTACTTAAATTTGTTTTTAAATTGAAAATGTTTACTCTTGATACATTCCTAAAAAAAATCATATAGGAAAAATCTTCATTCCTCAAGTATCTGACAGAATACGTTACTTACGTACACTATACGATATTCCAATTTAAAAATCATTGAAGTGCGCGATTAGTTTACCCAACACTTAACGATAAAACGATGTACACTTGAGAATTTAAAAAAATAACTACGTAAGGAACGAAATTCCAGTTTTAATCAGAATTACAATGATAAAAAAAAACCTACATATTTCACATTTGTTGCTTTTATTACTTAAGGCAAGTGCAGAATTTCTGGTATTAAGGCAAAATGAGATTTAGAATGTTATTTCATTTTCGGTCGGTTTGTTATGACCGGTTTCGCCGTTGGTTGTTAATTATGAAAAATAATACCTCTAACAAAGGCGGCGACTTCAAAAGATCTTTAAATTATCCTTAATTGAATATAAGAGAGAGATATATCAACATGAAGGACATGGCGTATTTTATGCTAATTAGAAAAAAAGTGTCAACTACACGTATTTCGTTTGTTTCATTAAGGTGCCCAAACTTACGGCAATGAATTGCTCAGCGATGATCGACAGACCTAGTGGAGCAACATGGAGTAACATCCTACAAATTATTTCAGAAATATATGTGTGTTGCTTAACCGATATGCACATATCTATTAATCTATTCGATACTCTTGACGTGACGTTAAAATTATTAACAATTGTTGGGTACCGTCAACTGGGTGAAGTCAATCAAACCGGGTTTCTAACATTTTTTGATGGGTATAGCAACAAAGCATAAACAATCAGCCGCTTTCTGCAACGGTGTACCCTACAGACGAACAACCGTGATGCCGGAGGTACGAGATAAATATGAACAGTAAGTTTACCATAAAGTTGTACATGTGTATTGTATATGTAAAATGAAAAATGTTGAGTTAAATCTGGGAAAACTAGGCCGAGCGTAACCACTCTGGATGATGAAGGACCATATTCAGTAAAGGCTATTAAAATAATTAGTATTTAGTTTCCGTGTGGTTTCAACTGCACTTTGTACCAAATAACCGGGCGAGGTTGAGCATACGCCGAATTTTGTTCGGTTTTACGTTTAAAGCAATTTTGCAATTTTATACAATTTTCTTAAGTGAATTATGTTTGTTATAATGTGAGGTGTGGTCATATTTTCTCGTACAACTCCTTAGATAAACGTCAAAACTGTCGAATATTTTAATTTTAAAGCACTTTATAAACAAACGCCTTCGGGATTATAGAATAATGTTTTGCGTATAATAGTAGAAAATATGGTACCCATTGTAAACTATTATTTTTTTTTTTAGTAGATGCCACGAAAAACCAAACAAAATGTTATTTTGATACATGATACTGAATTTTATAACGCAAACACGTGGCTTTTACAGGGTATTTAATAGTAGGCTACCTAAAACCTAACTACTTATCAACATCAGAGCTAAATTAATGTTGAAGCAAAGATTCGTGGACGAAACCTAGACCATTATTTTTATCTAGATTTAAAAATACATGGAATAGCCACATAGAAGCTCGTCGCCTCCACCAAAATTACCACTATGCTACCTTCAAAATCATAGCTCCGTACTTTCTCCATTCTTTTAATTTGAAGAGGTAAAAGAATTATGCAGGTTATAATCTCAACCAAAATTGGGACAAATAATTAAAAAAAATAATAAATGGGTATGTGGAAGTGAAGTATTATATTGTTTTTGGCGTGTTGTTCTGTATACTGCGTTTGGATCATCAGATTTCAATTAGGCAAGAGCTGGTATGAAAGATCTCTACTAAAATAAATATGAAGAATTTCGTGGTTATATTAATGCTTGTGTGGCATTTGCTTGGTAAAACAAATATTATGATAGAGCTCAGTTCTGCTTATCAACAACATATTTTGGGCAATAATTACACAGACATGTTAGAAAACTTCTTTTATTTATAATCAGTGTTTATAGAATTCTTTTTTTTCCTTTTTCAGGATGAGGTTCCTTGTCTATTTCTCTAACATAGCTACAGAATACGTTTTTGCAAGTGGAACAATATGTATAAGAAAGCAACTAAAAAATATTCTTCAAATAATTACTCAGATTGATACAGCCACCTTATATCTCTTTAATTAGACCTTTCTGAAATACGAAGATTTGGCGGGTGCAGTCTGTTTGGGCCCATGCCCAATCGTATGCAAATCGTAATAAAACGGAGTTTGTAACCGAATTTGCTGAAATGTATGGACAATTGCCATGTTTGTGGAAAGTTAAAGGAAAATCTTCTAATATACACGAAAAAGTGTATGAAAAGTACAAAACCATAGAATGTATAAAGATTGTAAATGTATACGGTTTAACTAAATCTAAAAGTTTATAAAAATATGTATCGTCCTTTCGTAGATATCTTTTTGTCATCTTTCGCACATTCTCTTAATTTTCGCAGAGACTATTGTAATCCGAGAATTATAAGCAATAATGCAATTTCTTTTTTCTTGCTTTCATCTAGTTTTCATCCCCGTACGAATCTGAAGCACAATCGAAACCGCAGATTTAAGCACATGTATGGTAGAATGTGCCATCGCTGTTAGTCCAAAAACCGCATCGCAGGGTTGAACTGAATCGTACGGTGCGGAATAAATAACATCGTCAGTCCAGATTATACAGTTCCGGAACTGCAGGCTAGAGTTGGGCGTAATTTAATCCCAGAGTACACTTGCGATTATAATCGTGAACATTATTGCTAATTTTGTGACAAAATTATTATTATTATAATTGCATGCGCAATTACGAAAATATTCGTATTCCCGTGAACGGTATTCGCGTAATGATATTCTGTAATTTTAATTCACGAACAGCCGCAACCATCGGGAGAGTCCGAAGGGCAGGCGTTCGGTAGGGCGGTAGGTACTGGAATAATAAATAAATGTAATTAAATTGATTGGATATTCAATTATTTTTAAATTTTTTGAAAAATGATCTACAATAAAGAAATGTCTTCCTTAAAATAAATTACAAAGTGGTAAACAGACTGTTATGTAAACACGACATTTTGTTACACACATCTAAGACTTAGACTAAATTAATAAATTCGCTCTCCAGACAACACGTTTCTCGAATTCTTCATCGCCAAGCTAGTTTGATTTTGGGATATCAGGCCGTGGCCTTTAACGATAGGCTTACAAAGTTGTAAATTAGAGCGTGTAGTATTTTCCAAACACCAAAATAGTAAATAACAGGTGGCATGCTTTCCCCCTTCGCTTACTATTTTCCCACAAGTTGCGTATTCTTCTGTATACATACGAAAGATCTGCATTCTTAAGAGAAAGTTTTATCTTCAATTCTTGTTCAAGTTTGCCAGGGACAAGAGCAAAAAATTCTAGCTATGTTAGAAATCAAAATAACCATCATAGCAAGAGAAACGAACATTTTTATAAAATCCCGGAATGTTGTTTCTTAACGGGGGACTGAATTTTTAGCAGACATTAAGATAGTCTCAATCTTTAATTTTTTCTTCGTTTCTCGGTCTATAATTATCCAGAAATAAATTATAAAAATTGACTTTGGGATTAAACCATTTTTTTATTTCATAACAGCTGTTTTTAATGAGAATATTTATATTTTCATTTCGCCTTCAATGGCGGAATTTTGCAATCATGAATCTAGTAATTTAATATATTTTCTTACTCGTGTGTTAAAAATTTTTGTTCTATTAAAAACAAATTCGGCCACCGGTTGATGATGAGGACCATTCGTGTCCTCGAAACGGTCGTCCCAGACTATTTATTATATTACTATATAATAAATTAAACTTGTGTGGTGCAGAGGGTGCCGATACTTATATGTTGTTTAAAAACAAATATTTTTATCGACATACTTTTTATTTTAAATAAAATATTTACATTTAGAGTGTAACAGCCCTACTCGATATGAGTAATAGCGTACCTGATAAGCCAATACTATTTTTGCGAATACGATTACACGAATACCTATTAGAAGATTACTAATATTCTCGTAATCCCACAAGTAGTTATAATCATTTCGTCACAAAATTAATATCAATTCGCACGATTACAATTGTACCATATTCAAGGATTAAATTATGCCGATCTCTGCTGCAGGCCAACTGTGGATGAAGATAAACTTAACACTGATTCTTTTTTCTTTTTTTCTTTTTAAATGTTGTTCATTGGGCATAAGTTAATTAACTTGCGCTTCCTAAAGATGAAATGCAGTTATTTGGATTTTAAAACGTGTGTATATAAAAATTGTAACCTTTTACTTCTGCGGTTTAAGTAGCATTTTGCAAAAGTTTATTCTAAACCATAAAATACCCATTTAGTGCTTATTAAGTGTTGTTTATTACATCAATTATAAGGATTACGACTTCCGACGACCAATTCAAACCGCAAATCAAACCAACAAGCGACAATTAGCGGTAAATAATGTAAAGTCGTTAATTAACATTAGTAAATTAAGAAAATGTTAACGTTGTTGAAAATGTAAACAATAGCAATTATAAAGGTATTTTTTACACACTATATCTAATTAATGTATTAGGTTTCCATCGCCAAATACTGAAATTTCTATTTTCTTTGTTTACACAATGCAATTAAATTTAGCTAATGAATCAAAATTACTAGTTTAAGAGTTACGCAACGTGGAAATATCAATACCATCAACATCGGCTTATGCAAAAGTAACGTTAGCAATTATGTCCCTTGCTAGGAAACAATTCACACAACTAAAAGAAAAATTAGACTTCTGACCGACTATATCATCCAACAAATCTTAGTTACTGCTTAAAATTGAACCACGGTTAACAAAATAATTGTTAATTGCGTTTACGTTAGATAAGGCATCAAGTAATTCATACGAGCGACTAGAGGAAATATTGAAACATTTTAAGTGGATTCGCTGATCTTATTTGAGATAAATAGTCGAAATACGCTTTTTTTCATTTTTAGGTGTGGAAGTAGCAGGATTTCGCAATGATTTATAATAATACCAACGTGGGGCAATTTAGTATAATTGTATTTAGATTTTTAGAATCCCGTAATGTTATAAATAATTTTTGAGTCTCAGTGATCCATGTAGTAATACATTTAGTATGACAAAGAGAATAATGATTAAATAACTGTAATAATGAATTGATGAAAAACGATACCTTGTCATTTCGCTGCACTTGTTTTTGTATTTGTATGTTATAATTACTGAAGAGCTGCTAAAAAATATACCGTATAACGTTTTCGTGTAAATACATGGATTACAAAAGAAAATATTGTCGAGGGATAAAGCGTTCTTTATGACAATTTTCAATATATGGGGCTAATTTAACCTCCATGTACTTTTGATATAATTATATAACGTCGGCAATATGTAAGTACATAAGTGTACAAATTCAAGTCGGGAGTATCGCAGTTGCTCTAAATACAAGGTTCCTCACATTAGACTTGGACATCGATTGCCATTCTACAAATTAATACGATACGTATCACAAGTCATGCTGTTTGTTTTATTTATTCATTTTCCAGCTAAATATGAAGCTCCAACTTGACACCGGGATTCGTTTAAATTGATAATTTTGATTACGAATTATGTCAAAAATACCCTATCATAAACTTCTACACGTATAATTTCCAGGGCTAATGGGAAATATACCAAAGGTAGTAACTTATTATTCCTATTATTGTTGTTTATAGTAGCCAAAGATAATATAGTTGCTAGAAATATTAAACTATATTTATTTTAAATGTATTACAAATTGGAAGACGTCCAAAATATATACAAAAAGTCGTCACATTCTATTTATTAAGTGAATTCTATTGTAGAGAATTTAGCGACAACTGTGAGTATTACAGTTAATGAGGCTCTTGAGTAATTCGCGACCAAAATTTAAATTTAACTAATACTAATTTTAACTGAAACGTATTAAACTAGGGGAAATATGAATGTAAAGATATTCAAATAAGTTATAAAATGAAAGTGGTCAAATTATAATTAATTCTGCGTAGCTTATACATAAGAGATTACAAGCGTGTTATATGTTTTACAAATAGCATATAAGAATACACTACAAAGATTTAAAAATAACTGCTTGACACGAACTGAAGGTGATATAGTCGACGCCAAAATAAAAGTTATGTAGTTATAAAAAGATTTCTTTTTCTTGTATACAAACGAAGTTAATTGTCAAATGCGTGTCAAAATGACAATGATTGAGTATTTGGAATGAACAATTTTACGAATATAATCATAGAAAAAAGTTTGTTCTAATATAGAATCGGGTAATAATTATTAAAAACAAATACATAAGTTTAAGTAAATATATCTCCCACCAAATTTTTCATTAACTTTTTTTAAAAGGAAGTGATTTGTCATATATGCTTTTGATCGATGACTTTAACCACCAAAAATACAGAGAGGAAATATCTTTATAAGAAAAGAAATAATTCACAAATTACCATAAAAAAATAAAAACTTACTCTTGTATAACATAGAAATTGTCACCATCATCTCCTTGCTTGATAACGACTTCACCGGCAGATACTTTCTTCTCAAACATAGCATCTAGTACTTCTTGCATCTGTTCCTTGTCCAATGCTCTGAACAGCAAAATGTTTTTAACTGCTTCCGCCAACTGTTGTCTCTGCTCATCCGATTTCGGGAAGATGGTTTTAGTACCCTCTTCTTCATCGTCCTCTTCCGGATCGTAGGCTTCAGCAAACACAGATTTGCGACGCGATGAAAATCTAGCCACCGGAGGCTCTGAAATTATAAAAACATTAGTTAAGTTACAATCTACTATGAAAAACATCCTCGACGAGCAAGTACACCGAAAAGTATTTCAGATAAAATCGTTTTCTTATTTTTGACTTTTTCGTTATACTAAAATTTGACAATCTTGAGACGTTTTGTTTACATCGTGAATTTCCCTGTGTCAGGTCAACATTCTAATAGAAACGATAACTTCATCTTAGTACTTCAACAATTTATTTACTCTTCATAACACAATTGACAATAATATAAAATAATCTCATAACATCCGAAGTAGTTCTTGCATTTGTTTATGGTTAACTTTCCTGCAGAATTAATGAAAATTGAGAGCCTATAAAATAAATAAATAAAAGTAAGGCAGTCACAACCGTTAACCCTCATTGTATTAAACGAAAATGTTCGATATAAAACCTTAAAATTGACTATTGTGACTGATATGCTCGTAAACATAATCATATGAATGCAATGCTTCTTCGAAATACTGCTTTGCTTAAAAGCTGCACTAATACACTATCATTCCTTTTACCATTTTTTTGCAATTCATGTTTACCAATTAGACCAGATAGTACCATTAATACCAGCGTAGGAACACAACGCAATTGTTTTGCATTTGGTAAATGTATTTATTGACATACACTCCTTCTAGCTATATACAGTTACAAGTCACAGGGGGCCAAATCTGGCGAATACGGTGGCTGGAACACCAATTCGTACCCCATAATTGGACTGTTTTGCTGTTGCAATTGCCGACGAGATGGCAGAAATTTTCCTTTCGCTACACGGGCCTTCTTTTCTTTGCTTTAGCGTCGAATCAGCCCAATAAATCAGCATAGCACTGTTTTGTGATTATCTTGCTCTTCTCCAAATAGTCAATTAAGACTATGCCTTACGAATCTCCAAAAATCATCGCTATATGTTTTCCGGTTGATGGAATTATCTTCGCTTTCTTTAGTTCACGTTTGTTGGGAAAAACCCATTTTGCCGACTTGGCGTGTAGTGATATATCCATATCTCGTCTCACATAACGCCACGGAAACTCACTTATCTTATGCTTAAACATTTCCAAACATTATTTTCAAGTTATCACACCATTCCGTTTTTGATCAATCGGGGCCCTAAGCATTTCTATACTAATTAAGCGTGTTGCCGTAACCATTATTATTATTTTGACAAAGTTGGTCGCGCGAAAACGAATTTCTTTTCATAAAATGTACAGAGAACATATTAAGGAAATTAAAAGTTATAAGAAAGTTTATAAACAATCAAAGTTGACCATCTCAACTAAATGAATACGCTGCTGCAGATATTACTTATCTTTTTATTAATGTTATTAGTTTTTTTTTTTAGTTAATATTGGCAAAACTTACTATATTCTATGTTGGCTATATACTGAAGTTGCACTATTAAAACAGATTGTCCTGTGTAATTTTCTAAAACAGAGCTTAGTGTTAACTACAAAAACAATCTTTCTTATCATTAGTTTATTACAAGATACTGCTTACAAAAGTTTTATCTAAATCAATGACGTTATTTTTATAATTAACATTAAGCTTTGATATACAGAACAATCTTTTCTAGTTGTAAAACTTCAATGTTTAGCCAATATAGTGATTATTGCCAATATTAATTGAAAATGTTTGCAGCAGTGCAGACGGGCAACTTTGTTTAGGAAAATTGTTGCAAACATTTTTATATTTCGTTAAAATGTATTTCAAATGTTCTGTAATACGACAGCGGAAAGAAATCTGAACTAAGAGGTGACCAACATTACCAAAATAAATGGTTGTGGTAGCGCCCTCATTTAGTCGGGAAAGTCACATTTATATATTTCTTTAAAATGCTCTCTGAACATTCTGGGAGCTTTGACTGTTAATCAGTTTTAATGTTTATTGGAATGTTCTCTCAACAGATTTTGTTTACATAACGTGATTGTATTATACTTAGAGTCGATATTACCGAAAGAAAAACTATTGTTGAAATCTTTGATTTCGTTCGTAATTGTCACCATGTTCATATCTGACCAAGTTTGTGCATAGACATAATACTTAATTTACAACAAAATCTAAAGATAAAGAATAAAAAACTAACTTTTATTTAAAGGGCAACATTAAAATTTATTAATTACACCATAAATCATTGTATCAAGAAAGACCTGCTAACCATGACCCACGAGGGGCATATTACATTCTTCTGAAAATGGTTCCAGAAAGTAGCATACTTGTCTGAATCATTTGACTTTTTAAGGAGACCGTAGTGAACTCCTCTTATACGATGAACCAATACAATTGAAATAAATAATACATAGGTAATTCATATACCCTTTAGTTAATATATAGCAGTCTTTTTAAGTTTATTACAATGAGGGTTACTTTTAAGATGAACAATTGTATTTAGTAGACTTCGATTAATCAGCTGCCATTAAAAATGTAGACTTGCTCGATAATTTGGGTAAAAAAGGTTTGTGTAATATAACAATTTAATTTATTAATCGAAATTCAATCTATATAATAACTTCTCTGCAAATAAACATAAATGCAAAAATAAATACTACATATTTACCTTCTTCTTTTGAAATAGTCGAATCATCTGGCGATGAAGGGGTTGCTACCTGCCCACTGCTTTCTCCAGCAAATACAATATTAGCTGTTCTGTTATCTCTTAATCGTGTAAAATAATCTGCTGCATATGCAACTACATCACCTGGTTGCTCTAATAGATAACTAATAGTAAATTCGAGGAGAACCTCCCTTAAGTCATCGGGAACAACTATTCTCTGGCCTGGATTGCGACTCATGATTTCAATTCAGCTCTTAGACTTATTTACAGATATAGACACAGAAAAGTCTCACAAATCAGCTAAAGGTAAAGGGTTACTGGAACTTTAACCTTGCTGCACTGCAATTTTTAAAAATATTTTGTATGTATCAATTTATTGTACTCAGTACAACAATAGCAGTAAAGTATTCACAGCCAATCTCATCAGATCTCCCTATTCGTAACAGTTTAAATGTGCCCGGCATTTATTAAGCACAATTTTTCGCCAGAAGCATTGCTGAAAATTATGACAATTTAAATGAGCTTCAACTGTTCAACCGTCAAATACACACGATTTTTCACGCACGAATAGGTAAATTTTCCAGGCAAGCCCTTTGGCTAAAATGGACGTTCACCACTGCACCAAATAAGAAACGGGCCCGAAATTTTCGTTTACTCTAAACGGTACGTGCTTTGGAGAAGTGCGCGTTTCGCGTCTTTTGCTCATCAAACTACTGCATTTTCATTCGGTTTTCGCAATTTTACGCGAGAAAAAATAATTTTTTCTTCTGCGATCAATCAATGATTTAATAACCACCAACTGACACCAAATACACTCTGCTTAACACTACTAGCGGTAATCGCAAAAACTAACTCAGATAGGTCCGCGCACCTGCCTTGACCGAAACCGTTCAAGCCAGTGGCGTAACTTTAGTGATAAATCGTTTTGTTGTGATATCGACTTATATATCGCAATATTGACTTGTATGTATGAGTGTAAATATCAAATAATTAGAAAAAAAAAAGCGACGACTTCCTTAAGTAGAGTCAATATCGACAGCACAAATTTGTTCCTATTGTCTACGAACTTTTATTTTTTTGTATAAATTAACAAACAACCTTATTTTCGAAATTACGCCTAATAATTAGAATTTAAGAATACAAGTAAATGGTTTTTAAGAAATAATTCTTCAAATGTTATTATTGTAGTATCTAGTTCCGAATCACAATGAAGATCGTTCCAGCAGACACCGAATTAATTCTGAAGAGGATGGTGAAACTAGTTCTTGGTTCTGAGTAAGAACTGAAAGAACTGCGTAGAAACGTCAAGTGTCGTCGTTTCTGGTTTGTTCCAACCACCGGTTTATAAACCGTACGCGTTCATCATTCGTTTTTGCCGACTGAGAAAGAATTAATGGTTGGTTGGAACGCTTTCTGTACTAGTTGTAGAGTCATACGTGAATTAAGTATGTATTCGTTAATGCACAATGTATAGTGATATATAATTCCTCTACTTTGTTGTATTATTGTACATTTAGGCTTTGGTACGATATTTGTTAATAAGTTCATATTCAATACAGTGACAAACAAGTAATGCATAGTATTCAATGCAAACCTCACAATAGTGGCGGTTAGATAGACTGTGATTGACTGTTCGAATAAGATTATCTGTTTGTTAAATTAGACCACAATTCTGACCTTTTCTTGGCTTGATGTGGGGAAGATAATTTTATGTGGTATCGATGCAGTGCACAGCTGCACATAACGTAATATCAAATACCTACTATGTAAATCTTCTAAGCAGAAAAGCATGTTAAATCCGGTTTTAACATTGAAAATGACAGAATAAATACGTCGTTGACAAAAATATTGGAAGTGGTTGATTGTTTCTGCCGGATTACGTCACAAAATGGAGGAAAGGAAAACCCGCGCATTCCCACGTACGTTGAAAATGGGAGATTTGCTTTTCAATTTTTGTGACTAAAAGTAGTAAGTACTAATACTAATTTATCACATATCAAAATCTTTCATTTTTATGTACTTTGTTTTTATTATCTCCCTATTGTATTGAATAAAATGTTTGAAAATTTTTGCTTCAAACAAATGAAAATAAAGTTTGTATTTCCTGTAGTAAACTCAAAATGCAAACGATGTGAGCGTTTAAAATTACGACTTAAATAATTGATCAAGGACAAATTTAATAACGCTGTTAAGTTTTTTCTCTTTCGTAGCAACTTAAATATCTCCGAAAATGAAATGACAAAAATTATTTGAACACAAGGTCAAAAAGAATAAATGGAAAACACTTGATCCACAAAAATTACTTCATTAGCATCTGCTTTCATGGATCAATTAACCAACTAGAAAATCAAAAAATGTTGTAGTTAACTTGCGATAAAATAAGAAATAGAATTACAACCAACGTTAAAAACCAAATTTATTATTTTATTTTATTTGAACTGAAAATTAAAATGTTGGAATATTTGCTAGAATATCGTTCTAAAAAATAATCTAGGAAAGGGCATTCAATAATATTTCCAAAAAAATAGAAAAAAGAAGGATCTAAAATTTCTAAAAGGGAACTTGAAGGAATTAAATGAGATACATTATACAATATCGTTTTGTGCTACATATGATGTTAATATTCCTTACTTACCATAAAGCAACTCGTCACTTTCCCAGATAGCTGACATACTTTCTTATTTCCTTTTTTTCTTCTCGCCCAGTATCATATTCTTCAATTATTGTCGTCAAGAGAAACCTGCTTTATAAGGTTTTTTGGCAGCATACAACAAAGTGACAAAATTCCCGTTTACCTATATCGTTTGAAGAACAGAAAAAAAGTTTAACATTTGTATATCAATTGGTGAAAATTAATTTTAATTAATTTGTTGCTTTAAAATTAAAATGCATTTACTTCCTTATTACCAAAAGCCAACCAAAATATAGCAACTATTAGGTATTTTTTTGTGTTATATATTCTTAAACTGTATGGTTTTAATTCAGATTTAATGTACCTACCAACATAATTTATTGTAAATTTCTTAATATCCACTTGGTTTAACTTATGATATTCTACATGGCGTTTCAGTTAACTATTATCCATAAGATGTATTTTCAAAGCCAGTTTATCGTTTAAAAGTATATTGTACAAATATTTCCTTCTATGTTAATTACTGTGCGTAATAAACAAGAAAATTCTTAATCCACTACCGTGTTTACTTACAAATTATTTATTGTACAATATTAATATATGGCTTACCGTTTTATCGTTTTCGAACTGACATTTTGAATTTTGACGTTAGTAATAAGATGACGTTTAAGCTTTTAGCCATGGTTCAAGACAAAATTACCTTTTTGTTATATTGGGTATGTTTTTGATTGCTCGAACCTTTGATCGAACAGTTCGAGCAACAACAAATGCGTTTTTTAAGCGGATTTCTTTATTAATGCTAGACAAAAATAGAAAAATAAATATAGAGGGTAAGTCGAGAGGAACGGTCCGAACCGGTATTGTACATGTAAAAAGCTTCATTTGTTTTCAAGTTATAGCGTAATTAAAAAAAATTAAATGGCGTTCTTAAAAATGGTTAAAATTTTTGCTTGTTCTCCAGTTAATACGTTTTAAATAAAATAAAAATATCCTTACAATGACTACCCATGTAAAACAAAGTCACCTTTTCCATAACATTGACGTACCGGCTAACTGAATTAATCCTTTCGAGATGACCTATTCAAATACGCAAGTACGCTGATTGCTGTTGAAGAAATCATCAGCGGTTTTCATATCAGAGAAATCCTGGTAAAAACGGTACTTAATAGAGTTTTCAACAAACTGCGCGAGACGAGAATACTCCCCAGTGCTAATATCTGAACGAACTACTCGAAAAGGTTTAGAAGAAGAATTCTCCAGAATATTCTGGATTTAGGTAGTAGAAGATGTAACGATTAGCTAACGAAGAATTAGTACTAAGTTGGGCATTCCACAAATAGGAGTAAGAAACATACTTCAGGAGCAACTGTTATACATACCATATTTAGCGCATACAGCACCTACTATCCGGAAGATTATGCTAAGTGTATGGATTTTTGTCGGTGGATAAATAATAATTGTAACAGCCTTGGATTGTTCACGGTGGTCCTACTAGTTAGCCTCCAAGCTCTCCTGAACTTATATCAGCAGACTACTATTTATGAGGCTGGTTCAAAAATGGAGTTTACAAGGTAAAAATCAACACTTGGGTGTACACTAATTCAACGTATTAGAAATACTACAGCCGATATCAACAGAAAAATATGAAGCAATCAGGAGAGGAACATTTATTAAAAGAGCGCTATAATTAAAAAATTTTAATGTATGAAATGATACCTTGAAAACAAATGAAAATCGGGTAAGAATAAATGAGTTTCTTTGTTATTTTTCCCCATTACTTTCACATTACACTCCTGGAATTTACTTTGTTCCGCCCGACTTACGTTGTAAAGCAGTATACATACGGGCTGATTCATTTTCAACCCTCACCATAGGATTGCTTATTATCGGATAAAGGGTTGTGTTGTTACGAATCCGAAGAGGAAATTGACCTATGGCAAATGACGTTCAAGACAAAAAAAAAGAAACACCAGTACATTTTCTTCTTTTTCCTCTAGCACCTCTATTTGATTTTGCAAGGAAAAACTAAAAACACATGCTTGTTGGTATAAAATGTTGAAAACAAAAAATTAAATAATAGTTTATTCATTTATTTATTTAATCGAAAACATGATTTTTCTATTCAATATGATCTGGTAGGTATATATATAACAAATAAATCAACTTTATAGATAACGTTTTACAATATATAACATACATTAATAATTATGACTAGATGTATGATCACAATATAATAGTAGTAATAATAAATTAACAATTTAGTAATAAAGTACTATAAGTATACTGAAATAACATATTTTATAAATAGAACAACATAACTAGATAGCAAACCTTTTATTTAGATTTCTTTAGTCTTATTAGATATAAGTATTTATAAATATTAAAAATCTACTAATATGTAATAAATTGATAATATCGAGTAAAAATCCTCTTCACACAAAATCGTATCTAGTTCTGCTATCTTCTTCCGCGATAAATCTGTTTGGTAGGGTAAATGTTAAAGCTTTGGGGTCTAAATCTTATTTTAATTTGATATACGCACATCAAATAAAATAGATTATGCCTATAATAATGTTCCCGCAGTATGCACTCCATGAATAGGTTTCATAATAAAAAAGAAAATCAAATATGAATACTATATAGAGAAAATATGTAATTAACAATTTAATTGAAGGTATCAAGGAAAAAATTGAGAGAATTATCAAATGACATAATAATGAAATATAGACAAAGTTATATTCACGAAACCATACCGTATCAGGTTCTTCGACACTTTTTCCTTTAATTCTTGTTTTTACGAAGTTCAATAATTTCTCTTACATCATCATCATCATTATTTTCATCATCTTCTTCATCATCTACTTCAACCTCAATCTCTTCAACCTCTTCGTCTTCATCGACTTCAACTTCATATTCTTCTATTTCCTCTTCATACTCTCCTTCAACTTCAACTTCTTGAGGTTCTGATTGATTTTCTATTTCTTTCGATGCATTATTTTCTCTGGCTTCAGCGGCATTTGCTTTCTTTTTTACACATTCGTCTTCTTTCGCTGTTTCTTCTTTTGGTGTAGCATTCAATTTTCTTTCTTTATTATCTATTGGAACCTCTTCATGGGCTTTTATTTCATTCTGTTGTACTGCGTTGCTTTTGTCTTGTACGTGCGTTGTTTCTCCAAGAGCCGGAATTGTCTTTACTTCACTTTGTTGTTTTGAGGTGCTTTCACCTTCCTGTGTTTGTTCTATTTCTGTCTTGACTCTAGTCTGTAGTTCTATTTCTTCAATACTATTAATTCTCGGTTTTTCTTCCATTTTTTCACGTATTTCTACTTCTGGCAACGATTGTATTTTTTCTACTTCCTCATTTTTTTGTGAGTGCGTTATAACTTCCATTGTTTCTTGTTCTTCACTTTTTTCTATTTCTTTTAGTTTATCATTTGTATTAACTGCTTCGATAGTGTCTACTGTTTCTTTTAGATATTCTGGAATATTTACAGTTTGTAATAGTTCTTCTTGTTCTATTGTTTTTATTTGTTCAGGTAAATCTTCTATTATTTCTTGCTTTTCTTTTATCATTTCTGATGGGGCAACGTTTTCTATTGCATTATTTTCCTGTGCTTTTTCAACATTTGTTTGTAATTCGATTTCTTCGGATTTTTCAATTTTTTCTTGTTCATCTATACCTGTCTCATTTTCTTGTTTTTCCTTTATTTCTGACTTTTCTATTTTCTCAAATTTGTCTTCAAAATCAGCGATATCAACTTCTTCAATTTCTTTTGCTATTTCTTTATTATCTTCAGCAACTTCCCGTTTTTCTTCAAGTTCCTCGTGAATTTCTTCAACCTTTCTTTCAACTTCTTCTGCTTCCTCCTTAACTAATTCTTCCCCTACATCCAAAATACCGTTTGAAAATTGATCAATTGCGTATTCTTCCAATTCTAGTTCGTTTATCGTTTCGATATCAACTTCTTCTTCGATGACTTCATTGTTTGTTCCTTCATCCTAAGAAAAGTCAAAATAAGTATTCTAATTTTTTATATCCAGCAACTATACTTACATCAGATATTTCATTTTCAGCTGCCGTTGCGCTGCTAGCTGTTGTATATCTGGATTCTTCGATTGGGTCTTCATCTAAATTCTCAGGCTCGCCATTCAGATCCATCATTTCTGGAGATTGCAATGTTATTGACGGTATGGAAAGCTCGTTTGATCCTGTATCTGCAGAAAATGTATCAATATATCCTTTCAAAGTACGAAAATCTTTCTAGGTTTAACATTTGCCCACAGTCTAACATATTATTATTATTATTATTGTCATCTTTATGCATACCATCTAAGCTAATAACAGACAAAGTCATTTTTCCAGCTAGTACTACTGCAGGGTCATTCGGACTAGGCTCGGTGACTACTTCCGAATCGGAGACTAACAATTGGGATTGGGCCGGCAAAGCACCTTGCAAATATATTTCCTACAATAAAAAGAGTGATATAAAATATTTAACATATTCGCTGATATATTTAAAGTGTAGTTAGAGGTTAAAAAAGTACATAACGATAACATAAAATCTTATTAAACACGCTGTACAAAGCAAAGAAAAATAACATATACTTGTTTACCTAAAAAGAACAAAAAGATAACTCAAAAAAATAATGGTGACATAATACGTGAAGTTCCTTAGTAAAACAGAGAAGTTACGTGAATGTACTATATATATAATAAAATGAGGAATTGGAAATGGTTCTCAACAAAGAGTCAAAAAGAGACTAAACCTACTGTGAGTGTATTACGAAAGGATAGATGACGGTTTCTTAAAAAAGCGGCTTTACTTTACCTTAAAATCTTAAAATTTTCCGAAATTTTTAAATAATAATATAATAAATTTGTGTTTAGTAGATATGCATGTATAAAAAGTATAAATTTATGTTTACATTATTAATAAAGAGTTAAATTTTGTATTTAGTTTTCGTCTACATCTTGTTTCCTATATAAGATGATTCATGGAAGCTGTCCGTCAAAAGTTCTTGAATTTGCAATGATATCTCGATTTTGAAACGGGGTTAAAATATGATATACCTGTTTCCTCAGCAGCAGTACGTATGGAACTGTGAGGGTGGCCGTGAAAGTAAGCTAATACCATTATTCATAGTTCTCACCCTCTGTTATAAGTTTCGGCATCAGCTTATTATGCTACCATTGTGCAGTAAGTAAAAAAGTTTTCTTGAATTCTTCGGAAATGTATTCTGCTAATAGGGGGCAAACGAGGGTAAATATAAATTTAAGATATTTTCGCTTCTATAATTATCAGAATGGTTTTTCATTTTCTGAAAATCGCTAATTCTAAAAGAAGCAATAGAGATAGGTATAAGCACACTTATAGCTTTTCGATAGAGAATTCAATTCTACATCACATGGTGTAAAAATATGCAGAGCGTTCCACTTGAAAAGAAATACTTTTAGTACTAAGAAGTTATGCCAAATCAACCCTAGGTTTTGTTTACTTTTTATGCCTTGGTTCACATAAAAGTTTTTTTTTTTTTTACAAAATTCAAAATAACGAATACAACAAAAATTATGGGTATCTATTTATAATATCAAAATTGGCCATGACTTTCGATGTAACCGGAAGTGCGACATTGATGAAGTTATTTTTTTCTAAATAGATCATAGCTAACTATGCTTAACCCCGAAGTTTCGAGATATCATTGTGAATTCAAGAACTTTTAATGAATGCGTTCCGTGATTGTCAGCCCTCAATTATTAAATTATTTTATATTAAAAGTAGCGTTTTCTTATTTACATTATCTTTTAAAAGCGGTTCACTTTTCACATCTCAATCGTTTTCTAAGTGAATATTTGTTTGCATTAGACATATGCTTCACTTCACTCCAGCTATTGGGGTTACGCGGACCAAGCTAAAAAAACAATATATATATAAACGCGTTGAAGAGAAATGCATGTTTTCTCTTCAACGCGGTTTTCTATGTCCTTTTTATCATTGACACTGAAAAAAACGTTAAAATTATCCGTTTAACCCCGTTTGATGGTGGAAGTTTTCGAATTGCCAGAGTGCCACACTGACAATAAGAAAAATATCCATGATAACCTACTCAAGTAGTAACTGGTTCTATAGTAATTTGAAAAATATTTCTTCCAAATTTGATTTCCAGAAGTTTAGTCGATTTTCGGTTATAATTTTTTAAAATTAACAAGTACACCTAGATCAAAAAAAATACATCTTATTAAAATTTGGTATCGATCGATAATGCTTGAAAAGGTTATCGAATAACAAAATTTATATATATACTTGAAACAACGCAGAGCCAACGTCAAAGATTAATACTTGGAAGACCAGTTTCTGAGTTTACTCCCGAATTTATACTGTTATGATGATTTTAGGATATAGAGGCAAAGTCTTAATCATTGTCATTCGATTGTAACTTTTGATTATTCAACTTTTTTAGATAATTGAAAAAATATGACTTTTCATGAAATCACTACGATGGATTACCTAAAACAATGTAAAATTATGCCGTAGAAATATTATTCTATCTCACTAATTAAACAACGGCAGAAAATTGGAAAACACCACAAAGAAATAATTTCCTTCACTTAGTCTTTGATAGCATTAAAAAAAAAAAAAAACCAAATGAGCTCTGACTCTCTAACGCACACCGTGTAAAAGAAGTCTGGAGCGTTGCAAATATCTCAAAAACTACTGAATGTATCGTATTTTAAATTGGCATATCGATGTAATCAAAAACAGCTCACTTTGGAAGTGCAAAACCATTTCTGTAACTGTACAGAGTTAGCTAGAAAAACTATCAACGTCTTTATTTTAAATAAAACAGCCTGTATATTTAAGATCCTGAAAAATAAATTCAACGATATAGGGTTTAATGATTTTGTCTGTTTAAACTATACACAATCAAAATAACAAACACCTGAAAATTGGACAAATTTTATTTTATAAGATGTTCAAAATGTCTGCCATTGCCACTACGTAACCATCAATAAAATCCCAACTTCTTCTTTTTCAGTTAATGCTATCATCTTAACTCTAAGTCCTTGATTGCTTAGATAGCTTATGAATAGACATTTGGTAGCTGTCTACTTGTCAGCTGTCAATATCTAGCAGGTTACAAAAGATAATTTCTATTTTTCAATTTTAACATGAATCAATCATTTTAACATATAAACCCGTTAAACCGTCGATCTTTCGGAGGACTATCAGAATTTTCAAAAATATATGACGTGTTCCAGAAACGGTTCTTCTCACCTTCTAGATGCGCCGTTTCTAATTACATACATGTAATTTAGAAAAGAAAACATCTAGTAGTTATCAATATTTTTTTACAGACTTTTTTTCACAGAGCCCATATTTCTGCGACAAAAAAAAAATACAAAAGAAGAAAATAAGAGATTTTTTACGAATGAACCATCATTACATTGAAAAATGCAAAAGAAATTATTGTGAAAAATTAGGATATTTTTATATTATGCTAAAAACTTATGGACACTTTCTTGTTTAGCCATACAGAAAGATTTATTAAAAAAAAAATACGACTTATCCATTCCAAGGTCTTAACAATACATCCTTTAAAAAAGTAATCCAAACGAATAAAATATGACACATCGACAACTACATAGCCCATATATACACAAAATGATACGTCCATCGGGCCCTTACTTGTGGAGGCGACTTAGGTTCTGGAGGATGAGGAGCACGAATAAGAATTTCCACCGGTTTATTCCATTTCTCGCCGCCTTCGCAGCTGGCCGTGGTCTCCATGCCCAATATCTTCACCGACGGATGTTCTTGTTTGGGCTGTTTGTCATGAACGCTTCCATTAGCAAATTTTCCGTTAGTTAAACTATGATCTGACGAAGAAGCTTTCGCCTGATGGTAATACATCGTGCAGCAGAGTTAAAATGTGAGGTATTAGTAATGATCACAATGGCGATCTGGCTTATTAATTGAGTCGTATGGATTTCATTTCTTTTTGTATTTTACTAAATTCTGAGAAATTTCTAACAATTACATTGTTCCATTGTACTTTTCGTTGAAAATTGGAAAAGTTTACAAATTTTAAAACCAGATGAAAAACTGATGTAATTTTGATACTTTTAAGTTTACAAAAAAAAAAACTTTATTATTTATTATTAAGTAAATGTTTAAGAATGAAATGCAAACATCCACAAAATTCATAAATGACTTCTAAAAGCACAATTTCTGTAAAAAAAATCACTATCGAGTTAGAGGTGACATTGCTCACATGTGTAATGTACATTGGAGTTTAGATTAAAAATTCATTGAATTAATCAATACTAAAAATGAGCTATAGTGTGACAGATAATAGAAAAAAAAAATTTAATTATCAGCAATACAACTCATATGTAAATATTTGGCTTATCACCATCACAACAAAATACTATACCGTTCCATTTTTTTCATCTTCTGAAATTTGTCACAACAAACCTTACATCAAATAAGGATTATAAATAAGAAATTGGAAACACTGATTTTAGTGTTTCCAGTTTGAAAAAGGGACTTTACTTTGGCCAGAATTTAGCAAAATATCTGTTAATATCTTAAAAAAAAAACATCGTTCATATAAAAAATACAATTATATCAGTCAGAAAAATAAACCATAACATGTGCAATTATATTATACCAAAAGATATGTATAAACACGAAAAATAGCGTAAGCTTAGGCGTTTAGTTCCATTTTTAGTTTATTATGTGTTAAATAAAAAAACATAGGATGCACATTTTGAAATTGTCTATGACGACACTAGTTTTCTTCGAAAAACGTTTTATGTCTCAAAATTCAATAAATACAATTATACTTAATAATAAACATTGTAAAACGTTTTAACAATTTTCCAATTTATTTAATAGCAATAAATAGTAGGGTGCAATTCAAATTTGATATAGTTTAAAAATCAAATATTTTTTTATAGTTGGCATCTCGGGATCATAGCGCATGAGTCTAAATTTAATAATTTGAAAATAAAGTTACTTTTGGTCAAGGATATGTTATAACAGCTTGTTAACGTTTGTAATTTTATCTTGGTACAATTAAGAACTGTAAATGAAAGACCTTAAAACCATTTAACTCCGAAACAAGATGCTTTTGATAAAAATATTTAGAATTTATTTTATAAATTTTTACTATTTCTCTCAATAATTCTTTGATGCACCCCGGCTGACTCATTTTCGACCCTTACCACGAGAATCTCGTTTATTATTGGAGACAGAAGGTAGATTTAAATTTGGCAACATTGCTAAACTTTGTGTTTGTTGTGGGCCCGGAGAGAAAATGGACCTGTGATAAACGACCTTCAAGATGTTTTTTTTAAAGAAGGCCCATTTTCTTCTGTTATTTCTAGCACGTTTATTTGGCCTCGCAGAGAAAAACTTAAAACGCTTTCTCAACGCCACTTTTGATCTTTTACCTGATAGTGTACTTGATTTTTTTATATGTCGCTTCGGTTTTGTCTGGCCATCATCAGCTTTCTTATTTCTTACCAGCAGCATATTAGATTTCAACAGCGTTAGAAATAGTCTTTTTTTTATTTCAACCATCTATAACATGTTGGCAACAAGTTTTGATTTTATGCTTTAATTGACGCAGTTTAAGATTAAATAAGGTACCTCCTACTTTTTCTTATTCCTTTTTTTAAACAAAAACACAGATTCTTTATCAATATTTATTATTATATATAGGTAGGCCAACATATTTTTCGTTCGATTCATCCACAAATTATTATATTTTATTTAATAATTCACACATTAATGTGTATTTAATCATAATAAACAGTAGTGACTTACTTTTACCAATATAAGAAATAATAACTGCATAAGTATAAGTTAAAGAAAACTTTCTAGTTCTACAATGGCAATAAAACCTACCAACTTGTTAGAATGTTCGATAAAAAAATAAGTCAAAACAACTTCGGACCACCCGACAAAATGCGTGAAAGCACTTGTAGGGTTGGCACTTCTTTAAAATTCCCCTAAGGCCTCTCAGGAGATTATCCAAAGTTTGGTTTACAAAACATAACGCCTGCTTCAGCAAATATCACAGATAAGTTCTAATTACGCAAGTGCTAGTTGCGCAGCATCTGGGATAGGGACTATAAATACATGCAACAAAAGCACGGAGCACAATTGGACAGAACAAAATCCCAAAAAAATAGAGCAAGAATACCACAATATCTTTTGGATTAAACGTTTGAATGGGAAATTTGGGAAATCGTCCCACATGCCCAGTTATGTATGAGGAAACATTAAATGGAGAAAGATTAAACCTTCTTCGCACATACGTATTCAACTTCTTAAATAGCAATATTCCATTAAACCAAGTGCGATATTTATGGTAACAATAAGATAGCGCATCAGCTATAAGTATAAGTAATTCTTCACAATTACCGCATTATGAGGAATTTCTTATATTAAGAGTTTCCAGGGAAATACTGCAGTTGTTGAATAGCTGGCGAGATCTTCTGACATAATTCCTCTGGATTATTTAAAGTTGATGTCCTACAAAACATTGAAGAACTTCGAGGAAGACTCCAGAATACTTTCGATGTAAATCCGGGAATAAGCACAGAGAGGGCATTTAAAATGTCGGAAAGCTTGTGCCATTATGTATTAATTATTTCAACATATATTGTAATTATTGGTTTATTGTTTTGTTTTCTATTATTATTACTGCTATCGTTATTTTCATTTATTGTTACCAATAAGGTGCAAGATTTACATTAACTTTACAAAAACACACCTTTAGCACTTGTATCCCGTTGGGTTTCATTCAAATTCCTGTTAACACAAACATTATCTGGCTCGATAAACGACCCATTTTCGACCAAGTTTCTATCAAGATCTAGAAAAATTATACGATGTGGCTATCTCGTTTCTTTTGGTTGGTATACGATATTTTTCTATTACTAATGAACGATGATTGAATATGTTTGAGTTTTTAATTTCATGTCTACCTTATTTAATTTTGAAATGTATTCCTCGTTAATTAAACTATATCAAAAATTTTTTTCATGATTGAAATCAGAAAAGAAAATTCTCTGACAAGAGAGTTGATAATGGCCAGAAAGTATCGAATTGTCACATAAAAATTTACACCATTAGGTAGAAGATCGAAAGTGGCCTTGAGATTATGTTTAATTTTCGTCTGCAAGAGGTAAAAGAAGGAATTGTTTTGTCTAGAACGTGGATTCATTATAAGCTGTGACAAATTTAAATCTACCCTCTATCTCCAATAATAACCAAGATCCCCATGGTGAGGATTGAGAAAGAATCAGCCTGTATACCTACTTTTATACAATATCCGCCATGTACCATATGGGAACTTTTTTATTTTTTTTAGTTCCAAAGTAACTGTGTTTGTAGTTTGTCTGTGCAGTATTGGAAATCGAAAAATGTTTCAAATTATTTGTCCCATCGTATTCGGATCAATACGTAAATGTCATTTAAAAATTTAAATTGCATAAAAGTGTCATTATTTGATATTTAAACATTAACAAATACCATAAGAAGAAGTTGTTCGCATCTACCTAGAGATTCCAAATCCAAAATGTGATTCGCAAATGTCAACTTTTGTTTTTTCTTACATTTTGTTAAAAATACATATATATATTGTTCAGTAAATTTTCTTCGTCGGTATTGGTTAGGAATCGGGGGTTCGTCTTAAAAAGAGAGCTTTTAATTTATTTTTTATTGAGAAGCTTTGTTTTCCCAAACTATTTGAATACGATGTAATATAAACTATTACCGCTTTACAAAAGAGAGTGCGTACATTTTAAGATTAATTATATTTTGAAGCTGTTCTTTGACAAACAAAAAATATTGCGATATTATTTCAAGCTAATACTTAATTGTTGATAACTTAGTTCGCAATTAGGTATTGGAAATTATATTATATGGTTCCCGCGTGCGTAAAAATGTGCATCCTATGTACTGAGCAATTTTTCGATTACTTTATTTAGTTTGGTAACATATCTGTTACCTGATTCACAAAGAGATTTGCTTTTCTTCGGGCTTCGATTTCTCCATTCACTTCGTCGAGCAGTGCTGACATGGCATTTACGACTATGTACAAAGAATTAAAAAACTACTATTTGAAACTAAAAACACACCTTCACACGTAAAACATTATGTTTGTGATTTCCTATATTACAAGAAAAAAAAATCTAAAAAACAACTACTCCAAACTGAAAATTAAGCCGAAAAGGTACTTATTTTATACAGGGTAGCATTATACTTAACAAATAGCATCTTTAGTATTTTCCTAGTCGAAATCATGTCAACCTATATATATTATATACATATTAATAACGGCCCTAAAACATTAATATTTTTTTCGTTTGCCGTATGTTGACGTATAGCTATTACGCATGTTTAAATATTATGTTGCAGAAGCATAAAACCCTTCAAAAGATACATAAATAAACCGGGAAAAATGAGGATGCATGCGAAGCAGAAATATATCGACGCGTCTTGAAAAAAGTGCAATGCAGGAGGGATAAAAAATGGGGCACACCTGTAGGACCAGAGGTACGCGAGACATTTGCTCAACGATTCGCTCCATGGCTTTCTCGGTCTCTTGTAAGCGATTGCGGAGTAGATCCACTTCATCCCCTGTAGGATAGTAAATTGAAAAGACCAATAGTTAATAGCAAAATGTGCTCGATGAACAAAAACGTGTTAGCAAGCGCGTCCAGTGTCTGTCTAATGGAATGTATCAATGTGTGTGATATGGCTTCAAAGAATATCCCTCCTGCTCTACACCATTCTAAGTTAGAATAGAAGGATTAGTCCATAAATAAGGTACTTCAATTTTCGATGCGTAATAATGGAATGATGGCAGGACAATTGCAATAAAAATATAAAAGAGAAATTAAGAAAATCACCTTTTAAGTAAATTGTACTGCCGGTCAAATTATCCCACTGTATTATTTCAAACATGGTAGTAATAAATTATAATTATGGCTAATGACCAAATCTAATGGCTAATCTATTATAAATAGGTATTTATTTATAATAAAATAGTTTTAAGGGAAATGTCTATATCGACGCTACTTTTTACAATGTGATCCCAATTATTTAATATTTTTTTAGAAAGTTCTAAATACTTTAGGCAAATCTATAGAAATGTTTTCCTGGTTTTGTAATTTATTATTACTCCATAAATTGCAAAATATAAATATTAGGTTAGTTGGATAAATCGTATACACCATCATATAAGGACCACTGGCATAAAACTACCAGATAGGAAAGAAATAGTTTGCTTATTGAGTTTTGCATGAATGCTTGTCAAATTATATATTGTTATCGTTTAATCTTGTGCTGCAAATTATCTGACAATTACTTAAGTGCAGGTTTTCGAGGCTGCTTTCCATTAAATTTTCAGATTTTGTCATGTTTGTTGCATTACTGTACTTAGTGTTTTGCTGAATATACTGACAGCTTCTTCATAGGTTTTTTAAAGATTAGCTTTATCTTCTGATCCTCGTTGTATGTCTTGCTCCGTTGAACCAGTCTGGTAGAACATATCTATCACTGTTCTGGTTGTGCCCATTGTAAGTTGTCCGTTTCGTAGCTTGTTATTATGTACAGCCAACCTTTACGTGTTGAGGTTGATGGTGTTCTTCAATGTTTAGTAAGTCGTGCTCTCCTAATTTAGCAAAGGTGTTCGACGACTTCTGACTTGTCCGTATGTCTTTGATTTTTTTAATTGCATACCATGTTTGATTTATCCGTATGTACTTTATCACATTTGCTCTGTAATTCGAGACCTTTTTAGTTTGGAACTAATCCTTGTTTAAAGACACAAGTTGTCTAAATTTCTTTACTCTGTCGTATCTAGCTATTTCTTTTTTCCATGACTTTCTTCAATTTGCCCGCAACTCTAGTAACATGTGGTATCTAATTGTTTCTTCTTTAGAGTTAGAGTCTTTCGTCATCCTAGAGTTGTTCCTCCCTGGATTCGGCCCGTATAGAACTGTTGCTGCTCAACAGAATTTCTGTTGGAAGAAAAATGCGATCCAACACAATTCAACAAAGAGCAATAGGTTGCGTCTTCAAACGACGATCAAGTATCGTACCAAGTTACAACTAAGGCATCTTTGAATTGAATTGGTGCCGTGACAAATTGTATGTCAGGAAGGCATAGTATCGACTGTGTCAACAAACGCGATATTAGTAACCATTACTACAAGTGAATTATGAAATATTTAATTACCAAAGGAATCAGGGATTTTCATATTGCACCAACAGCATATATTAGTATATATTAGTGATAAATATGATACATCAGATCGGAGCGAATATGATTCAACGGAGCAAGAAGATGCTAAGGATCAAAATACAACAACACCAGTCTTTGGGAAACTCCTGAATCCATCGGAGGGAGGCAATGATGTTTTATTTTATAATTAGATTTGTGATGGCTGCATTAGTAAACGATTACTATTTGTATTGATGGATAGATGGCGAGTCGAGAGTTTCAAAGTCGGTAGATGGTAAGGAAAAAAATTGTCCAATGTTAGTTTGATTATTATTATTGTGGATTTTTCATTAGTGGAAACAATAAACAAAAATATGTGGCTGTTTTGTAAACGGCATGCATGTATTCCTCGGCACTAGAGGACGTCAAGAAATGTCTAGCTCGTCGTTTCGAAATATTGTGGCATTAACTGTGAGGCAACAGCGATACAAGGTAGAGTTAAAATACTCTCAGAACCATGGTGATGACCCCGGGTAGACAGAAACATGTCCGTGGGTAGTGTATTTTTTCTCTCCTTGCATTACCTTTGGCGTAAATAATTCCATCAATACCATGAGGAAGCCGTTTTAGTATTTTTTTTTTTGTTAAATCGTTCTTCTTGTATTTCATTTTCATCATTTCATTGCAAGAGTATTAAATACGCTTCATGTGTATTGCTTCTTATTATATCAATATTGTACCAAATTTTAGTATGGATAAAAATCATATTTCGTTTTCGTCTATGCCAATTGTAGGTTAAAGTACATAGACCAGGTAAATAACCAATCAAATAATTCAAGACATTTTGAAACGATTAAAAAATGGTAAAATATCAATATCTTCTGCGTATCTAATGTCATGAAATATGCATATTGAAATTAAAGTACCTTGCTTATTTGCAAAACTTGACAAATTACATTTTCTTGAGGTCCCAATCCAAATGACGATGTAATTAGCAATTATTCTGAACGTTAATTAGGTACAACGCCGCAGAGCGTGTATTTTGAATTCTGATTGTAATGGGAATGAACATCGTTGAAAATGTAATGTTTTTTTAGATTTTTGTGTCTGTTATGTGTACTGTTGTATTCTTGAAAAAAACATATGTAAATATCATATTTTTTAAAGCATGTGAATATTTACTTCAGGCAGAAATGCCTGAATAAGTGGTTTATAAAGTACGTCCTAAATTATATTGCTTACTGTGGGTACCTTTCTTATTGTCAAGTCCGTAGACTAGTTTAAATTGTCAATGTTGCATAATTTTAAGTGCTAACTGAAATTCTGTTGAAAAAAAATCATTTTGAACAATTAAGAAATAATTGAGGAAAAACTAAAAGTTACTATTTTCATTAATGTAAATAAAAGGAAAATATGTTTCAGGTAAGAGTTGTTTGATTTAATTAGGTGCACTTACGACTAATAAACTGAAATTCAAGATAGACATGCTCAAGCGGAGATGACGCGATCGTACGAGGAAATTACTTATAAACGAAAATCTTGAAACCATCTTTTATTCAAATAATCAATTTAACCTTGAAAAGCCGTCATTTGCTTACTGTTTGGCACTATAAAGTTTAGGGGAGTCATAGAAATTGATGTCATCTTTGCACCATGTTACTTTTTAAGTTACCTACTGAAGTAAGCCCAATGGAGAGGTTTAAGTAAAAAATAAAATTTTAAAGGTTCACATACATTATTCAATTTTACTCTCTAATAATATACGTAATTGTTAATTTTTGAAGAAAAACTAAATTTATATTTATATCACAGCATGCGGATTTTTAAAAGATGTCCTGGGATGGATAAACTGCATCTGGTATTCCTACTACTGGGGCACTTTGATTAATAAACTGTACGGAATTAATTAGTTATAATACTCATAATATAGGAAAATTATGCGAAGGAGTAATTCAAGTATTTAATGGTTTTCATCGCAATACTTTGCGAAAATTTGCAAAATAATATTGATTGTGTTTAGATAGCATTTGTTAAAATTTTAATATTTAATCTTTTCTAAGTGTTGTTTTTATTTCATTTGTTTATAAAATAAATTAGTGTACCATTAATAGATCGTACCTTCTTGATTCAAATTCAAAATAACTTCATATTTATTAAACTAGACATAGGTTATGTTAGATCCTTACTACGTAAAAATTCAATATGGCGTGCAACAAAAAAATGAATAAAAAAGTTGCTATCAACATCTTACAGACCGCCACAGTTTCCGAAAACCTTGCAAAAACCCCAAATATTAAGCTGGGTCACCATGGACACCTGGATATCGAATGAAAATGGTAGCGGTGCTACTTGAAGACTCAGCTTAGTCGAAAGTTAAGGATAACAACGATAACAGTTTGTGAAAGGTATACGCATTTCTGAAGTAAAAATAAATGCTTTCGAGTGTTTTATTGCAATGGATCCTATACCTAGAGGTAAGTTCAGTATACTATACTTTCGGATATAATTGCGTGATAGGCAATTTTTTAATAATGTTTACAAATTATATAAAGTATGTTACTAGACTAATACTTTTTATTGTAGGGCAGTTATCTGTTATACGACAATGAAAAAAAGAATGATCGCATGCGATCGCCATTACCTAATTTTATATATCTAATCCTTTTCATTTTAGGATCGAAAGAATATATTATTTTCAGTAAAGGAGCAGTAGTTGACGCGATGTTTTCAAATCCTTCTCCAAAGTTTCAAGATAGGTGCGACCCACTATGAATTGATAAAACCAAGTGCTCAGAAAAATCTATAAGTGCGATTAAGCACACACTTGTAACAATTTTATTGTTTACGCGGTCTTTTATTTCGAATAGAGGTGTATATGCACCAATATTATTTCAATTTGTTGCTATTTTCAGAGTTTCTTCTTAGTTTTTTCGTTGTGAATAATTTTTACGTGCACGTTCGACCATATGAAGTTCTCTTTCGCCCTTTCTCTTATCAACCTTGGTGGCGATCAGACGTGATTGCAAGAAGAAAAAAGAGATATTACATTTTCTAAGTTGGTGAGTATCTTTTCCGAATCTGCCTTAATTAATTCTATCTTGCAGTAATATCTTACTGCTGAATTACCTAGTTTGAATTTTAATATTGTTGTTGCCAAATGTTATATTCTACCGTATCGCTTAACCATTTTTCTTTAGACTCGTGCACATGTTGCAATGATCTCCCTATCTTCATTTTTTTTATGGTAATTTGTAACGTTTAATAATTATTTTACAGTTAAAGTTTCTTGTAATTTAAATTATTTTACTAATTATCCAAGTTTATTATTCTCTTTTTCTTCTTTGGCTTCGTTATTCATTTTCACATTTTTTTGTTTTATTCCTCTCCCTAAATTCGGTCTCTTAGCTTCTCTTTGCTGGCTATTTTGCATTTTCAGGTATTTGGAAAAGAATCGAGTGTCGAGTAACACGGTACAGCAGACGGCACCGTGATTTAAGGTACCCATATACCGGGGAGAAATTCCAAGGACAATTCCTTCAATATTAATATTATGAAAATAACCATTACAAATTCAAACGAAATAAATTTTTGACTAAGTTTTTGTTAACTACGAGTTATATGTTCCCACAAACTAAAAGGAGGCGCAACAAAGTTTTTTTGGTAATTTTTTTCTAAAATAAACAAAACTCCTGGCGCCTTTCTCATAATTTATATCCATAAGAACTTTGATGGATCTCTGCCATACCTCACCCTGAACGCTGCTCTAGTTGGAGGCACAAGTTGTACCCTTGTGGTTATACACTTTCCCATACACATTTCCCATAAGGATGGTGTTCCCATATTTTAGACCTCAAAATGCAGGAAGTCGCCCTACTGTTGAGCTTTTAGAAACTAGTGGGCGTTTCAAACGTAAATTACTTTGTTTTTTGTTGTTGAGATGAGTATTTACACAAGAGAAAGTACTGATAGTACAAGTGCAGTTAAAGAGGCAATAATTTCAATCTCAACACGTGCCCAAAAAAAATCGTAGGGCTAGCAGAGAAGGTCTAAAAAGTAGTAATCAACTATTTGCAGAAGAAACCCTCTCTGTATATTGGTTCAAGCAATACTTACGCGGCACCAAAGAAGTTTATTAATTAATAATTACTAAGGTATTTTACTTTAAAGAGAAAAGCCATTTTAGTTTTTTCTCAATTATTTCTAAACTGTTTGAAACTTAACAATTTCCTTAACAGTAACAGAATTTTAGTTAGCACTCAAAACTGCAATATTTTGCTAAACAAATCTTTATGGCAAGAAAGATACTCGTGTTATCGTAGCGAATTTAGGAGATACTGTATAGTATTCAAGACATTTTGGATATAGTGTATATTTATTTAATTTTGAAAAGCTACACTGTTACAAAGTTGACAATAGTTTTCAGACGCACGTTTGGACAAATATGTCCGTTACTTTTCATCAATGAGTAAGCGTCCAAAATCAATAATTTGTTTTTACATCAATTCCTGAAGTAGTGCCAAAGGAAAACTGAAATCTAAAGAAGGAAGTCTGTGTTTAACATTGTTTATACTTGAGAATCTATTCACATGTTTCTTTCAGGAAAACCTTAGTACTATTTTTATATAACCAGTGCAGTATCTTTTTTTGTGTATTTAAAACATTAAAAAAATACGCGGTAAAACATGTAAGTAAATATATGCGGTTATAAATCATGTTAGTAGGTTTAATGTAACTTACTGGCATCACGTTCTTTCCATCCTTATTTTGCGAAAGCATAAGAGAGAATTAGATACATTAAAACAATGCATAATAGCTAATACCAGTCATAATTTCATCTACATGTATGTAGGTACTACAAGCTGAAATTTCTACATTATTTCTAAAACTAGAATTTTAACTTTACGTTCTACTTTTACAAATACTAAAATATTTTCTTAAAGAGTAAACAATTCAACGCAAAATAAATACCTATTTTGCCTGTCGGATCTCTTGAAAGTCTCGGAGTATATTTGCATCTATCGGATTCGAACACCTCCCTTCTGAACCTAGGATCCGGATCAACTGGCGGGTAGAGAGAACCGCCAACACCATCTGGTTGTTTTTTGAAAAGTAACTAGACGAGACGTTTTGTTTGTAATTAACGTTAAATTCTTAAAATCATATCATATTATATACCTTCATTAATGTATAAGTGAAGAAGATAACTATACCGATGGTATAGATTGGCATTATAACACTCATACTGCTTCCGGTTTTCTGAGGTGGCGGGACTACATGACCAGCGCCACCAAGAGTTGGTCGCATACCAGGAATTGGACCAGGCTAGATAGCAAAAATGTTACAGTATTAATCTCTACACTATTTAGTTGCTGTTATTAGCCCCAGTAAAAGATTCTTTGAAAAAATATTTTTTTTGCTTACGCGTTAAATTACTGTATGAAGAATTGTAGCAATATGGAACAATTAAAGAGGTTGTCTGGAAATGCAATACTACCTCACAACGGAAAATAAAGATTGACTAATTCGAGTGTTCTTCCCAAATTCCCGATTGTTTTTTTGTTTAATTGTAATGGTACCAACAAAATTTGAATACCGTCTATAACAAAACTCTCAAATGAAAGTTGTTTAAAGAGCGGATGATAATATGAATTTGTTTGATAAAAAAAAAACAAAAGTTGAGAAATTAGATGATGTTTCTTTTAAATAACAATAATAATAATAATAGTATGTTTATTTGGTGCACATATAGTACCTCTTTAGAGTTATTACAAGACAACTTCGTCATAATAAAAATACATATTAAGGTGGTCTGGAACGTATAAACAAGTTATAACTCTTCGTCATGATAATTATAAATAAATTAAATGAAAGCGCCCATGAACCCTACACAAAATACATAGTACTTGCATATAAATACAAATCAAAGCTCTTCTTAGAAAGTATGAAGTTTTTAACTTTTTTTAATGATAACTATAACTTTTTCCGAATGAATTTAACTATAAAACCCTGTGAGATTACAAATACACAAATACAAATTCATAGTTCATTAAATATTGATAATAAGTACTCTTTAAAAGACATGCCAAATAAACAGTATTCGTTCTATTGTAGTGAGTAATAATATGCAATGCAGATGAATTTTTACGTGGATAAGTGTTATAATGAAGAACCAAAACGGGCAATAAGCTCGTGAACTGATTCTAGCTACAAGAATTTTAAGTCTAACTAAAAGACATGCACCGTTTATGTTATTATTTAACAATATAATAGGAATATAAGTCCAGCAACTGTCTTCTTTTTTTAAGTGAACATATTCCAATTTATTGGAGTGTGTCGCATATCAAATGTTCGAAATACCATCCACCGGTCTCTAGTCAATAACCAAAATTATGGCACGTTCATTTTGTACATTGCGAATGTCGGCATGTCGGTACTAATTCATAACTAATTCTGTTTTTCAAATCTTCTAAATTTTGTAGACTATCAACACAGATTTTTGATTTTAAATACTCTCACACTTTTTTACACACACACTTTTTTTTCTTGTTGTGAGGTGTGATAGTTAAAGAGCTGGTAGCAACTTATAGTTGACATCTGTGTGGTTTAAAAAAAAATAAAGCTGAGTTTAGGTTGCGCAGATTTCTTTTAATGAATTTTGAATTTTGTACAAAAACAACTGTCGTAAATTATATCATCGTGCTTGCCTTTGATATGTTGTATTAAAAGTACTGTATTGATCACAAATGTATGGAAGGAGACGACTAGATTGCCGATTTTTCTTTTATAATAAGAACGAACATATAAAAAAAACTTCAGAGTTTCTATTTTTATTTTAATACGATATTTATTATATTATTGCAATATAATTTTCTGCATCTGCACCATCTGTTGTGGCGGATTCTTCATTTAAGATAAAAAATAATAAAAACATTGGAATGGGCGTTACCATCCCTAAAGAGAGAAGTCCTAATTGACTGACTCATCAAGCAGAGCACTAATCACAAACACAGTACGTTCCTTTAGTGTGTAGACTCGCAATGGTTTCTGGAAATTTAACCCTTAAGGTTAAAATAGGGGAATCTCGTTTGAGAGTCTCGTAATCTTTTAATTTAGTAATATGAAATTTGGTACTAAGATTTCTGGGCTACTGGAATACTGTCGAATTTCGGAACCTTAAAGATTGATGTTCCAAAAATAATGAAATATGTTTTTTCTAAGCTTATGGAGCTTGTATACGACCTTTCGTGTTATTGATTTTAAATATTTCAGAATTTCGATACAAAATTCCACCACCGATTTTACCCCCTAATTTTCCAAAAACACTAAAATACTATTTTCTTTATTTCTAACCAAAGTCTAAATATGAAGAAATTGTTCCTTTCAGGATTTTTTTTTAATATAACATTAACATTTTAGGGGCGGAATCGTTTTGATTATAACAATATAATAATAATTATATTATTATGATCAGAATATAATAACCATAACCGAGGAGTATACTCGTATAGAGATCCCATAAGATAGGAAAAAATGTAAGTAGGCGATAAACATGATTACGGATCAAATCAAGGCAGAGTTAAAAAAATATGGCTGACGGTGGATGAAATAACGGATGGAAGAAATGTGTTAAATGTATTAGTGCGCACTTTAAAAAGCGATGTGGCATCTGTGCCTCTTCTTTTACGTAGTACAATATTACAGAAGACAAACGCGGAAACAATAGTAGAAAGGAATAAATACCTTTGGAAGTTCAATATATCGGTAACCCAACTTGTAATGTTGGTTACAGATGGGGTTTCAAATATGGGTAAAGCTGGAAAGTTACTAAAACAATCTCATCCTCAATTGCTTCATGTAACCTGTTTTGCTCCATGCATGTCATCTTGTAGCTGAATTTATTAGACCAGTTACCCGAAAGTAGATCAATTAATAGTTTCGACCAAAAAAGTTTTTATTAAATCTCTAACACGCATTCGTGAATTTAAACAAAGTTGTCCGGGCATTCCTGCACCACTATAGCTGCTATTAACAAGATGGGGAACGTGGCTTAAAGCTGTTTTATATTATGCAAAAGCAAAAAGCTCAAGCAATTTCAGTAAATCAGCGGCTGGTTTCAAATACCGAAATCCACACTCAAATAGAGCAAATTTCCGAAAATTATTCAATTCTTTTAGATACAGTTTCTAAATTAGAGAACACCAAGCATTTATTATATGAAGCGCTAAATATAGTAAATGACCTCAAAGCCTCGTTAGGAAATCACAGATAATGTAAGAAGGTAACAACCGATAATTTATGTGCGGTTATAAATAAAAAATTCAAGTGCAAACCAAGATTATGAATGTAATGGGAACGACCTTTTTAAATTCGCGAAAATCACATCATTAGACGCGGAACGCTAATTTTCCAAATTTTTTTCCATATTTTCACCTCGCCGCAGGAGTATGACTGAGTCATCATACAATACTACAGCGAATTTTTGTGTCAGTCTAATTCAACAACACAATTAAACTAAAATCGTAAGTAATTACATACATTATTTTTAATATTAATAGTAACCGAGACGTACGGTAATGCGAAAGCGCTCGTTTTTGCAGGCTTACATAGGACTGCATAAAACCATCTGCAGGCTCAATAATTTCCTAAAATAAGTAATAACGACAATAAATCGCTCTCTCCATAATTTAACTAACTCTGTATGTAGGAATGTGACAACTATGTTTATTGGGAATATTTTAAAATACAAAAGAAAGATTTCTTATTATTTTACTTCGAGTACTTCGAGAGCCTTACAAACGCTTATTGTATTTAAATTGCGTTGAAACAGATATATTTTCCAGTAAAATTGAAGTCGGTGCTTCCCCAATAGATTCTGGTTTGCTTTCGCTTAAAATCCTAGGATCAGTTGTTAAAATAGTTAATACGCTGAAAAATAGCGTTACATTGTTTAAATTAATTTCTCGTATTTTGGCTTGCTGCTTGAAATGTTGAAACTAATTTTATTACAAAGAATATTCATGAATATATGTAATAATAAATTATTCAATTCAGAAACATCTAGATGGACGAGCAACAAACCTAGACATACTAGCGCTTGATCTACTGCCAATTTTTAACCTTACGTGGGCTCTCTATATACGTATACTCTTTTCTAATGCGTACGATACGCATACGATACAGTGAATGTTGTACATCACCCTAATAAAAATGAGTAGAATTAAAAAAAAATCAAATTATTCGTAGACAGGTACGTAAATTTTAAAACTTTCTTCTAACTACGTATTATACTGCCGCGCTTTAAATATAGTCTGCGTAAAAGGGATCATTTTAATGTAGACCTTCATATACTAAAATTATTAATTTTAGAAATACAAAAATAACCCATATACATTAAGGACTCATTACGCAATATATAGAACTAGATGCTATTTCCAGCTCGTGCTTCCGATGTCTACGTTTCAATAAATAGCAGTTTTTACGGACGTATACCCAGATAACTAAATTTTTCTCTTCCGTTTATTTCCGTTGCATTAGATCAGTTCCAAGGTTAACATTATGTCAATACACATCTCATGTTAGTATTCTATTGCCAAGTTGGTATCGCGGCTTATTATTTAATGCTTGAAAATTTGTTTATTGAAAGAACATTTTTCTCTCTGTATATTCTACATCGCTTATACAAGGAATATTTTCCAATTTTAAGTCTATTTTTAAGAGGAAGTGGTAGGCGTTCCTAAACGAATGTGTGAGTGACTTACGTCTATTCTCCTTGTAAATTCTGTATATTCATTTAAGCTTCTGTTTTAATTCTAATTATACAGGATGTTTCACTGACAAGGAATTCCTCTATAACTCGTAAACACCAACAGATAGTAAAACAAGTTTACATAAATTGTTGTAGGATTATAAACTGTTTCTAACGTAAAATTATCGGCATTTGTATAGGGTGTTTCGTAACCTCGATACAATCTTTGTATTCTTAAATGCATTACCCCCATTTTTAAAAGTACCAGCAAATTTTGATCAGCCTAAACTCCTTAATTTCTGAGATATCTTTGATTTCCTAAAAATTACGTAACTTACATCGTTTGAGTCTCTTATAATAATAAGCGCACTATCACTTTCTCACTAAAGTTTAAACTCAGTCAACTTCAATTGGGCATATATCAGTTTTTTAAATAAAACATCCTGCATACGTTTACATAATTAATTCCTGTTAAGGGATTTTTCATTATTTCGGTAAAAAAAATCAGGTTCAGTTAAATTATTTAATTACGAGCCAGTGCTGACGTATTTATGTCTGTACCTTCATCGAAGATTAATGAATCTAACTTGTTACATCTAATTCTGCTATGAACCTAGGAATACTGGATAATAACTTTCGTTTCAAAATGTACATCTCACCGCATACAGCAGACTAAAACTGCTTAGGGCGCTTTTGTGACTTCGTCATGTGTGAAGTTTTTGCACTCTCTCTCGTTAATTATGGTTCATAAATATACAGCCCTTTTTGAATGTTGTTGAAAGAAATCGGGTACAGAGACTTCAGAATACATGGATGAGATTCATTTTTTGTGTCAGAAAGTATGAAAAAAATTCCCATAAATTTGTACAATTCAGATGGCTAACCACGCAAAACTGTAAAAAAAAGTAGAAGCTCTAAGCTTTATCATAAATTAATTGTAATCAAAATACTTCCATACCTTTTCGATAAGATACGCTTCATACAACATTAATGTTAGGAGTAGGGGTCTCATTACTACGCCACCGTAGGATTTGTCGGCCAATCTCAAAATATTGGATATGTGACCATTCGAATGTGCACTGTTACGATATGTGTTCTTTACTTAACCTCGAACCAACGGTCAAAGATCGTCAATATCAGTATATTTCGATTGCAAATAACTAGGTTAAAATTTTGATTTTGTAAATAAATCCAGTTTTGTACTATCGAATAACCGTGTGTTAAAATTGTCGCTCTTCTAAGTTTAAACAGTTTTAGCCACGTGTTATAAAAATGATGCTCTTCCATATCTTCGATATACCTTTTCAACCCGCTGTGCGACAAGACCTTCACGTTCTCCTGACTTATAACCTATCAAGCATGTCTTCAATACCACGGGTTAAAGAAAATGACTGCACTCTCCATATACATTAATTGTTCGAAAGAGTTTTCCGAGGCAAATGCAACGTGGGGTTCCCGGGATCCTTACAACTTTTTTTTCGCAAGGTTATGATCAATAGACGATTTCTATTTCACTACTACCCTGAGTGGAGGCAAGTACGATTTGCAGGTTATTTACCTTGGTTATATCTCTTGTGACATAAATAACCATTTCCCTTAAGTAATTTTCATGATACTAGAAATGTTCAAATGATCATAACTATGCGAAAAAAATCGTAGAAACCTCGGCGATCCCGCGTTGTCTTCACATCGGAAAATTTTTTCGAAAAAAGCTTTAGTGAATCCCACATGCCATTGAACATTTTTTAGCTCTTCCCTCTCCCGTTCTCCGAGGGCACAGAAGAGGGCGTTTTTGTGGTTAGATAATGGACCCTTTGATCTCTTTGTATCTTTATAAATTTCAGTCTTATACTTCAAACCAATCCAAAGCTATTTTGGTAGCCCAAGACAAGAAAACGTAGATAGAATAAATACCTTTGTATGTGGCACAGTGTGTAATTCAAGATTATTTTGTAATGTAGAAAGCCTTTAATAGAGGAAACATCGACTTTATGTTATACGGAAGGATTGTAATAGTGTTTAAAGTCTGTGACCTCAGAGTCATATCCATACGCACAATTCAATGTTACTTTGCATCATTTAAGTGCTCAATAAACCTAGTGTCTATTACAGCTATATCATTTGATAATTACTCGACCTACAGCAGGTTTTACTACGAAACTTTACAGTAATTATTTGCTTGAAAAAGTTATCCAGACTCGAGATTTCGTATAATCAGATGTTTTGGATAAAGGATCTGCACCCGAAGTTCTGGATAGCGAATCCGAATAATTGGAAAATGGATCGAGATACAAAGTTTTGGATAACAACTTTTGCTAAAATTGTTGATGTATTGTGAAAACATTTATGTAACTAAAACGTTTTCTTTGAAGAAGCTAAATATTTATGTAATTACAAATAAAATAAATTCTTTGCTTAGGTTAAATTAACTTTCAATTGCCCTATATTTAGCTTTGTTCCGTTCCGTAACATGTAGCCTCTTAATCAAGATTGCGAATATGTGGGCTTCTCGAATAACGCGGCAGTACATAGAAACTCCGAAGTTCTGGAATCTAAATTGCAAATGAACGCAATATATTTTCAGGGAGCTTTAATGGGAATAAAGGGTACGTTTCGAATGCATTTTCAAACGACAATTTTCAAGGATTTTAAAAAAATACTTTGTAGTTGATTTTAAGGCGGTAGAAATTTGAATGAGCAAATTATCACGGTAAATGTAATCGTTTATATAGCCGAGACTAATTAATTTATGTTATAGAATGGTGAAAAGGATGTCCAGAGAGAATAATGGAAGCGATGCAGAGTATTTATTATTATTTGTATATTTATTCTACTTTTAATGTTATTAGGTTTTTTTATCATTTACTTTCACTTGAAGATGTAGAGAAAAAAGTTAATTACAATATAGAGAGCAATAATAATGATTAACTTACCCTGCCTTCCACAATTTTTGGTGCTCTTTTAGACGAACCGCTAGGCCTTGGTATAGCACTTCCTCGCTCTCGAAACGCTGGATGAATGATATCCGGCCTCATATGTGGCGGTCTTTCCTGTCGAACGTCTAAAATTCGAGATATACAAAACTATAAAGCGGTAAGTTTAAACCAACTAGCAACGAGATGAGAACCGTTTATGAAATGAAGACATGACGTAACTAAAATGCGTTACATTACGTAGACGCAATAAACAGGAGACGAATATTTAGAGAAGCTGTAGTTTGCTTAATGCGATTGTTGTTCTAGAACGCAGAAAAAATATTGCTTATCTATTGTTAGACCTACAGCATTTTAGCTACTGATCGTGTTGTTTTCCAAACAATGAAACGTTATATTAGTACAGTAAAACGATAACTTATGACTTGGGCTGAACAGAACATATCAGAAAATGCCTAAAAACAATAAACAAAACAAAGTAATGCCAAAATAGCTTCCCCATGGTATTAATGGGATCATTAACGGTAAACGCAATGCAAGGAAATATCTGGCTCGTAGTTTCGAAATGTTTACTGCATTAACAGTGAGGCAACAGCGGCACAAGGTAGAGTTAAAATAGCTTCGGAACCACGTTGATGACCCCGGGTAGGTAGAAATATGTCCGCGGGTGGTGTATTTTTTCTCTCCTTGCATTGCGTTTGCCGTAAATGATTCCAAGATCAATACCATGAGCATAATTGTTTTTGGTTACCTTTATTTATGATTTAAATGAGACAAGTGACTGAAATACTGTAGATAAGCAACCGTTTTTAGTTTAAAGCAGCATAGTCTAATTTATTTATCTTTATGTTAACATTTTTGTGTGAATAAAATCCAATTTATCTCAAATAATTATACATGTTGAAGTTTTTTTCTATTTTGCTGAAATATTCCTTTGATGAGGAATTCTGGAAATTAAGCTTAGATAGTTTCTTTCAAAATTATTTTCTTTTAACTACATTCTACAGATTTTAGTGTGAAAAATAAAAGGCACCCTAGGAGTGTTCTAGCAGAAATGGGCGACTACTATTAGTGAAAAATTAGTAAATGGCACTATTAGGAACACTGCAAAGAGTATCCAATATATTTTTATTTAATTCATCTTTTACCAACATTTAAATCGTTGTTAGGTGTTTGGGGACTGCTTTCTGGGAGAAAATGTTACAAAATTAATTCAAACAGTTAGTACGATTAGTAGTGATTAGTACCACATACTGGACCTTGCTTGCAAAACTAGCAGACAGTCGTGCCCACAGGTTCATCTCTATTGTCTCCATTCTTGGTCACACCGGTAGCGAGTACCGAAGCACAATTGTAAAGTGGGAAGTCATATCTGCTAGATTTACTTGCGAAATATAGTGTATGCGGATAAAATATAAAGAAAGACAGAAAACGTATTGTCAGTACTATTTCACACAAAACTCCATCTTACTAGAAGTAAAATTCACAGTGATTCTATGTGGGACACCTAATCTCCACGGGGCGACGCCGTAATGATACTTGAGGCAAAGCGATCCGTTTAAGGATCTCACCTCGCTTAAAATTTGCTTGATAGATCGTCCGAGACGGATTTGTTCTTGCAGGACGGCCGATATATCAATACCGCAGGTATGCTGGATCTCTGCTTTGCATCTGATGATGATCTCTTTACCGGAAAGCGGCTTATCATCTGTCTGGTGAATTATGCTCTTACATAATTCCGACATGATTTTTATGGTGTTGATATCGATTTCCGAAAAAACGTCACAACATCCTGCACCAAATGAGAATACGTGTTACAGATAAATAATAATTCTGCAGTCGTGATAGTCACTGGTGGTGATAGTTACATTGATGTTAGACTAGTTTATCACTACTCTAATACTATGTTGCAAAAGTAAAACATAAAGTGTACGTTTCTGTTTATATTTATTTTTCTAATGTAAGAAACATGTTAATGATTTTCATATTTTTGTATATTTGTAGTATTTCCATTCATTTTTATTAAATAAATTGATAGTACTTTTCAAAGACAGATTCAATACTACATACAGGGTTAATACAATTTCACGGAACGGTCGAATAAGTTTGTTCTTTGAGAAGTGTTTTTTTGAAATTTGGTATGGATAAAAAGATAACGATTTTTTTCATATTTGTTCACTTCCGGTTTGACAGGAAATGCTTTCTACTAATTTATATATTGTTATGATTCCGGAAGCACAATAAGAAACTACTTTCAGAAGTATCAACAAATTAATTTTTATTTATAGAAACGCAATACAAAAAAATAAAAAAAAAACTACCAAATAATGGAAAATCAAGATGTCTTTCAAAACAATTTATTGCAACTTGTGAGATTGATGTCACAAGCTATCGGTGTTACTATCTTTTGGTTTTGTTGATTAATTATCATGATAGTAAAACTGACAGAATCTAAGCGAGTTGACATCTTAATGACTCGTGGATATGGTAACCGTCAACGTTCTTGTCAAGAAATTCGCACTTTGTTTAATAGTGATTATTTGGATCGCTACATCAATAAAAGTACGGGGTAACGAACAACTTAAAAGTACGATGCACCTCGCTTACAAGGGAAGTATGGGTGTCAGACGCCGATTTCAATGAGACTGCGTCAGTAGACCCCACCGAGTGTTGCTTAACGGCGCCCTTCGTTGCTGCAGAGATGCTTATCTAGGGGATGCAATCCACCCTTCAAAATTTCGTTTTTCGTAAATAATGTTTAAACGGTTAAAGATAGAAAAAAAGTTTCAATGGTAGACTGACACCATTTACGGAGCTCTTTCGATTGGTATGCGTATTCATATACAGGGTGTTACAATAAAGACGTAACAGCGTATGTTATGCTTAGTTCTTCTAATTGCAGGAAATGATTGTAACGGCTGTATTTATTGTCAAAGACTGTATACAGAAGTGGTTTTGATAATTGTACAGGCTGTCCACAAAACTATGAAAATTTAAGTACTTGCTTATTTTAACGAGATACGCTGGATATCGTTACGGGATTGCATTATACGTTAAAAACTAGTGTGAATTTATATCGGGCACGACATGTCTATTTATGATAATAATAACATAAACAAAATAAAAAGCAACTGTATATTGAACATTTACTTTACTTATATAAGGCACAAACAGGCTACTTGCTATTGTTATTTTTTAACTGTCTTTAACCGTTTAAACATTATTTCATTTGAGGTGATTTTGAAGGGTAGGTTGCACCCCCTTGATAAGCATCTTTGCAGCAACGGAGGCCGCCGCTGAGCAACACTCGGTGGGGTCTACAAACTGACGCAATCTCATTGAAATCGGCGTCTGACACTTCCCATACTTGGAAAAGTGGACCTCCAAGAACACGCACCGATTAAGACACCAGTGTGAATGTTTTACAGTTCAAGAAAATAATCTCTCCCAAAAATCTGCCCACATATAATATATAAGTTGACTGAAAATAATCTAAATCGCAGACTATACTTTTGTGAGTTAACAACAGAATTCGTTAGAGAAGATCCTAATTTTGTGAATCGAATGGTCTTTCCTGAAGAAGCAACGTTTTATCTTAGGGGTACTGTTAACAACACATTCACTGGTCAACTGAAAACACTCATTAGATCGTTGAAGTCAGTACACAGCATCGTTAAGAAGTGAATGTGTGGACTCGTTTGGCTGGAAACAACATAATTGGATCATATTTCGAAGAGAAAATTTAAATAGCGGGACGAAGGACGATATTATGCCATCACTTACAGTTCTCTTTTTAAATCCAACCAGATCTAATCATCTAAACGACAATGTTCGGTTTCAACAGGATGGAACTTTGTATGTAATGTTCGTGAATATTTGAACGAAATATTTCCTGAACGCTGTATAGAACGCAAAGAGAACGCTAGTCCGTTCTCCTAACCTATAGCCACTAGATTTTTTCTTGTAGGGTTACTTGAAATATCAATTGTATGAAAAATAACCAACCTGGATAGAAACTAAGAAAGAAATTCATAAAACTCCCCTTTCATAGCATATTGAAAGGCGTGAGTAAGTTTTTGAAGGGTCAAGATATCCTAAAGATAAACCGAAAGTGGAAGAAAAGCCTATATTGGTTAAACGGAAAGAGCGATAGGCACTAGATTGAAAGAACATATAAGGAGTTATCGCTACGGAAGTTTGGACTTGTCAACAACATATAAATGAAACCGGGCATAATATTAAATTAGAAAACTTGAAACTGATTAAGAATGTAACTTCGCCGAGGAAATTAGATGCGTACGAGACGGTTTACATAAAAAGTAACAAAAATCTGATGAACAGAGAGAACGGACCGTTGTCGCACTCTGTTCTTTTTGACCTTTTGCAGTAAGGCTGGCACATGGTTTATATTTTGGGTTATAAAAGAGACCTTTCCTTTTATCTGTCCATGTTTTTCACATGTTGTAGTTTTAAGGCATGTAGGGGGTAGAAATAGGCACCTGTAAACAATATTTTTTCTTGGAAGTAGGGATAGTGCATGCATGTTAGTTTTAGAAGTTTCTCGCATCATTCGGTTACCGGTTGATGATGTGGACCATTCGTGTCTTCGAAACGGCCGGATATTATATAATTAATTAAACTTATGTGGTGCGGAGGTTGCTGATACTTATGTTGTTTACTACAGTCCACAGTCCTTGCTATCATTATTGAAAGAAGGTGTTTATATGTATTTGAAGACGTGCTTTTAGAGTCTGATTGAAATATCAACTGCTCTCTTTGCTTCTACTATGATAATATTATATATATAGGCAAATGTTAAATTTAATAACATGCTTTTGGTTGTATAATAACTAGAAAGTATCGATTGCTGTAGTAGCTTATCATGTAGTACCACTTTAAGCAGAGTAAATATATTATCAAGTATAATTTGTCGTCAACAACATGTTGTTATCTTCATGTAATTATAGAAATTTCATCGACATTCTTCGAAAATGTTACCCAGTGTTTATTCCCCGGAAATTGGTAGGCAATATTATGTACATGTAACTCTTTATTTGACGGTGTACATTAATAAAGTATATTATACATAAAAGTATGCATGTACTTTGCTGAGGCAAAACCACAAGTTAAAATACTACAGTAATGGTTCTTTTTTTACCGAGAAGTGTGTATACACCCAGTCGGTATACAGACAACTTATTTTTTTACACATAAACGATTTTACACAATTTATTTTAACGCAAGTAAATACAAGCTTCGCGTGACTAGGAAGATGTTATCGTTTACCAATAGCGATAAACATGGAAAATAGCTTTTGTAGCGACGAAATGTCGTGATCTACACTTCGTTGAGGTACCAAAATTAAAGCCAGCGTGCTTTCCCCCAATATTTAATAAAAATAAAACGTTGTTTTCGTAATAGGGTTATTCGAAGAAACAGAATGTTTAGAACTACAGTCGTTGGTGTTTGATTTTCACCCACTGCGAAAAACATGGTTTCTTGCATTCTTGGTTAAATGTAAGTTTAATAATGATGCATATTTTTGTTTCCCCATTTCGTTGTCGTTTCTGACATGACACAATTTTTCAATATTTGTGCGTTGATTTGATCAAAAGTTCTTAGGATAATAATAATTAAAATTTAACGGCTCGGTGACAGAAGATTCTACACCTGACTATGGCAGACTTAGTCGCTGTAGGTTCGAACCCCACCAAAGTAAGTAGTAGATTTTTCTGGTGGTACTGGTAGGCTGGGAAATAATTAACTGCGCTTCTCCCTTTACAACGAAGGGGTGATGATAATAAAGCCATGGTACATCCTATACACACCATTTACATACTAAAAGGTTCCTGGGGTTGTAGCAAGGTTTAAAAGTTATGTACTCCGTTGGGACAAAAATAATTTAGGTAGATATAGTCACTAAAGCTATAAAATTGCAGATTCCAAATACCACAGACTTATCACTATGTTGAAGTGTTTCAAAAACAAGAATAAATGCATTTATTCAACATAGTCTACAGTTACAAATGCTTACTTTAAAGAAATCTTAATCAGACATATGCAATGAATAATTAAGAATAAACCGAAGAGAGGTTTGCCGTCAAGGCTGGAGGCTCTTGGACTGAATTTTAGTATCTTAATCTGCATTAATACAATCTATACAAATTGGGAGCAAAAATAATAATGGTAGAGGGGTGAGAGAGTATACCTGAACGCCACAAGGCATTTAGGCCATTACACTATCCTCTTAACTGAACACACTGCCCCACAGTGCTCAAATGATTGCATATGCATTCAAGTGGTCAGTCACCTATTCAGTACTTGGTTGCAGGATCTGAGTGGCGCTCACCTTACTAACACTGCCATACTTTGAAATTTGTAGTAAGCGAAACTTTATAAAGTATATTACCCGCAGTGCTGAAGATTTGCACATTTTATTAAATCGTCTTCTTCTCTAATTCTTTTAAGACCCCAAAAGATCATCTATATAACGAAGGTCGGGTAAGCGAACCTTTTGCAAAATATGAATTACAAGAGGAAAAGCTTTTGCATGTAATCTGGATAAGTGAGGAGCTAAAGTGGTATGGTGGATCTAGTGGAGCCTTCGAAAATACTTAAATATCGCATAGGCAAGATGATGGCCTTTATAGAGGATACTAAGCTGCTTGAGTGGAAATGAGAGTTGATATAAAGAGCATTAAGCCAAGTGTCTAGACTAATGGTGGTCAACCCAAAGTATGAGTGAATAAAAAAAGCGCCTGGAAACAATAACTAAAAAATAATGCTAATTGCATGAGGAGCTATATTAGCATTATTTTTGATTAAACATTAATATATTCGTTAGTTCAAAATATGTGTCTTATATTGCTACGAATATATTAGTCTCTTTTTCAATATTACCACAAAAAGAAAGGAATAGAAAGAAGATGATTTGTAAGAATGTCGGAACCTTTAGTGGAACTGGTAATGTGTAAACAACATTCACGCGGAACAACACGAATATGCCCCGGTACTGATTGTGAGAGAAAACAATTTGGCAAGCTGCATGTGAAGCAGGAAATACAAAACCGAGTGCCTGAATTTAAAGTGCTTTCCAATTGAAAAAGTAGAATCTGAACAATATCGAGTAGCGCCATGCAAATTTATCAGCGACTATAGTTCCTGTGGATTGTTAACTAACAAGGAAAGGCGCTCAACCCGCAAATTTGAAATTTAATGAAACTTGGGTGTATTTGTAAACCCCATTGGACTGCGTAAATTATTGGTTTCTGTTTCCGCTGCAAGATGGTTTTGAGGGTGAAATCAGTTTTTGAAAATCGGCGGTTTCTCCATTTCTCGTTAATTATTTCCTATAAGGTGTTTATAAACATTATTGGTACATATGGGGATCAAAATATACTAAACTTGATGCTTAATAGACGTGAGCAAGTTTGTATGGAAATTATGATAATGAAAAGTATACAGTGCAAAATGTCTGTAACAATTTAACATGTGCACGCTCTGCGTCATATTCAATAAAAAAAAGTAATTTAAACAGAAAGTGGAGCTGCCTGGAGCTGTGAGAAACCGAGTTACTTAACCAAACGATGAAACGCGATGGAATAAATTTCATATTTCGACTATTTTAGTAGCTGTTTTAATAACGAAGTTGTTACAATTTTTATTGGTAATTTTTTATTTATCATTAGAACTATAGTACTATAAGGGTATTTAATGCAAAGTTTGATTTCCCATCTAATAATTGAAAAATATACAGGCTGTTCAACTAAAAAGATGTAAGCAATTCAAGTTAGAGTTGAAATCCGATATGCCATTGTTTTTTTTTCTTAACGGATCATTGTGATCAGCGGAAAAATCACTGTATCTTTGGATGATTTAACCATCATTGTAGCTACAAGAATAACAAAGTTAGCAATAGTGGTCTAATAACTTTGAACAATCTGTATAATAATTTAAAGTGTATATGTTTTTCATTAGCTTTAGCTGAAGTCAGGTTTAATATTAAATACCGGAATATTCAGTTAATGTTATTATCAATGTTTACCTAATATTATGAAATATAGCAGTGTTTATGTTCAATTAAGCAAGAAACAGAAACAACAAAATGACATTCCAAACAGTTAGTTACACATTAGGCGGTACGCAATACCATATGTTTAAAATTATTCCCGATACCTCGCCAAAATTAAACCTTGGCATACATACATTTTGGTCTGTAAATAAAATTTATTTGAAATTGCATGTATTTTTCAGCAAGTTTAAAGTTTACAATACGATGTAAATTTCGAAAAATCTTCACGAGAATTCATAGAGTCAAGCTGGTATGTACACGTAATTTATATAGGCGTATTGAACATTATTTCAAAACTAAGGATGAGCAACACACAGCTATTTTTATTTTTTGTAGATCTTACGTTCCATTGAATCTAAACTTAATAGCGGAACTAGTCAACGTTTTATTTATAAAGTATTTTATTTATAAATTATGTAAAATGCAACATCAATCGATAAAATAATAACATAATGTGCTTTTAGGGAAATCAAATTATGACATTTGTTAAGTTGTAACTTTACGCCACTTCTAAATAATTCAAGATTTTATTGAAATTCCTTTGATCGCTTCATATCCGACATACATTGCAATTTGCTCTATGTTTAAGCTCCTGTATTTACTAGCGACATTGTTTCTTTCTTCACTGATGCGTTATCAGCGCGATATCTGAAATATAGTATATTTGGTACGTAAAACATGGGTTTAAAAAAAAATTAAAAAATTCAAGATTTTATCAAATATGAATTAGCTTAATAAAGCAATACTTCTTTTGTGTTATAAAAAAATCAGGTTTGCAGGGCTTAATTTGAGAACACATAACAAATGGCAAAAATTACTCACGTGTTTCATAGTGCTAAATTTATGAAAGTTTGCAAACCGCTTTCTTTAATAATTTTACCTGAACATGTACAGCACGTTTTTATTATAAAAGTGTAGGCAAAGAATGCGGTTATTTTTAATTGAGCAACATACATTTAATTGCCAATTCTTCTTTAATTAATATAATGGGGATTATAGGCTGTCCAAAACTAACTGTTTTTCGTAAATTTTGGCTTGATGGTTAAAATTCCTGGTCACCAATAATTTTGACACACGACGAGTATTTATAACAGGCTTTTGAATTTTACAAAACTGTTTGTATAATTGTGAATAATTGCTTAAGTATTCTAAAACTGAGCCCCCTCGAACAAAATAAGTCTGCAAATTAACAAATTTAGAACTTGCTTTGTTTTTGATATACGGCTAACGTTACCTCATTCTGTAACATCCAGAACATTCATTTCTTTGACAATATATCGCAATTTTTTCTTATTGGGAAATTTTTATTTTATTTGCAATATCTTGCAGTTAATACTTTTAACCCTTTCGAGCCGGATTTTTTATTATTAAATCCTGATTAGATTGTAATTTTTTTAAACAACAACAAGATGAAGGTAAGTGAAATAAACACCTTAAAATGTTATTCGAAAAAAAAGTCCGCCATTTTGTATGGGACATATATATCCCAGTCAGACTTTTTTAGTGGGAAAAATATAACCCATTAGTCGTCGAAATGCAACTTTATTGAAAAAAAAATCAAATGTAGTATATCATTTTAAATGGAAAGGAGTGAAACATGTGTGAACACTGAAAAAACTGTTGGGTTACATATGACCCAATAGGCTCGAAAGGGTTAAAGATTGGATTTCATTTTCTTTTGTAATAATCCAAATTGATTAAATGGTTTTAATCCCATTTTCTCTTTACACAGGTATTGTTTTTATTTCCCAAGTAACACTCGAATTCAAAGCTAGTTTTATTTCCAAGGATAAAATAAATCATCATACGTATGTACAGTGCAAGTCCATTTATCTCACAACAAAAATTTGAAGGTAATCCCTTCCCTGAGCAATTTAGGGAGAAAAGATTCAAATAAAAATATTCGGACATAAGATTTTTGCGAAATATCTGTTTTTTTAGCGGCTCCTGAACACCTTACACCTTACATGCCAGATAAAATATTTCTTGGACATTTCAACAATGCATCGAAAGATTTTTTGTTAGTATGTGTTTTTTGTTCCAGGCCGATTTTGTTTTTCTGCCATTTGTTTTAATATTTAATAGGTGTGATAACAATTTATCATGGGGCATCTACTACCGCAACACCTCATTTTATTTAGCTAAGTGTTAAATTGTGAATAGGCAAAGAAAATTATGTTTGCTATACATGTCAACCATTTAGCGTGTAATGAATAATTTTGAAAATTTGCATGCACTAGGAGATAAAGCAAAGTTTGGGCGAGAACGTAGCTAACGTATGTACATGTTAGAAAATATTGATGCGGTGAGCCAGACCGTTTGTGATCGCCCGGGTACCTCTCATCGACGCCATGCACAAGAATCCCTCATGTTTGTTAAAAAAAATCTCAGAACAGATTTGCATTTATTTCCGTTAATAACCGTCATTGGAGTATTGAAAATCCTCATTTGATACACTAACGTCGATTATACCCTTGTACGATGCGCCATTTAGGGCGGGCATTGGGCCATCTTTCTGAGGATAGTATAGGTCAGCGGTCGGCAACGTTCTCAACAAACGGATTATCAATAAAAGGGGTACTGTAACTGTATGAAAGCCTGATATTGTTCCACGGTCCATTTTTCAAAATTTGCGACCCAGTGGTTCCCGTCCGTTACTGCAGGTGATGTTGTAACTGTTACTGGTACTCGTTACCGTGACATGTTAGAAAAATTTGTTGTGTTCAAATCGAATCAATTGGAATTGCAGCACATGTGGTTCCAACAGGACGGTGCCATATCACACACACAGCTCCTGCTACGATATAAATTTTGCGAGAAACATTTTCCGGCCACTTCACCGACATCATTTTTCATCAAACGTTAAAAACCATGGAAACAAATTAATATTAAATTATAAATTATATTTTTTTTTCCACTTAAAAGTTATTTAAAAAAAAAGTCGTACTAAAACAAAAAATGCACTCTGTGCCAATTAATGTCTGTAAGATAATTTCCCCTCTTTGTAGATCCACTCTTTTATACAGTACTATGAATGATATTGACTTATTCTATTTAAGCCTGTGGGGATTCAAATTATCTGTCACGCATCGATATCGCACTTTATTATCTTAGTGTTTCCTCTTTCTTTTTTCCCTTTCCTTTTCACACGTAGGTTTTAACTCAATTTCCTTTTTCCTGCACAATTGCACGTTACGTAAATGCATTGTAATATTTGCAAATATGTTGTGGAAGTACCTTTGGATTCAATTGTTTGCTTTCGTAATTTAAATAAATTAAATAAATCTAATATGGAATATTAATTGTAGTTTATACGGCAATGAAATGTGGGACATTAAAAAATTTGATCATTATATATTGATTGTTCTTTTGTTAGGGACATTCACTGGCAATTAGCCACGACTAAGCTTCAATATGCCAGTAAAATCTTGAAATTTCCTATTATTTCTGAATATATTTTTCCATATCATCTTAGCATAATTTTCTTTATATCATTATTTCAATATTCATGGTATTGCTCTCTTGAAATTCAGTATCTAGCAGTCTTTTGCCAATTGCCCTATACTTCTGCGTACAAGTCCTAATTCGTTCTTTGTGTTAATGAAGTCGAAGATGTTTTATTGTAGTCAGATCAATCAGGTATCCGTTTTTCGTATCCTAACTTAACTAAATTCACATGAATGCCGATAGTCAACATATAAACTAGATCTTACATAGTGCTCTTGCATAATTCGATTAAAGATTTCATTTATTTAAAATTCCAAATAAAATTGAGTAATTACTTTATTTACCTGGAAATGCTATAATTAACCCAATTTTTTTAGATATTTAAATATTTAGAATGTAGGTATTTAGATCACAATATGTTTAGGTGAATATGTCTCCCAATCGCGATTTTTAACAGTAAATTGACTGCAATTTTAGTTATTCCGATAATATTTAATTAATGCTTTTCATGTTAACGTTTAAAGCGAACCGTACATTTTGTTTGATTAACCTATTGCTGTTTTCTTCATTAATCTTTAGATAGAAAAGGGTGGAGTCATAAGCTAAATAGGTGAGTTGTGTTCACCTCACAGATTTAGTTAGCACTTAGCCATTTTGCCAATGCATCTCGCATCTTATTTTATTTTATTTTAGTACAATCATCACTTACGGTTTTTATAATGAGTTATAAAAACCGTAAATGCAATTCTGGAGACTAAGTGGAGTGACATGCTTTATAAAATAATTTTATCGGACTATGTTAACAAATTCTAGATTAACTACTATACTTTCTTCAGACATTTCTCTTTAGGTACATTCTAATGCCTACGTAGTAATGGAAAATAGATTTTCTAATTTTTACATTATGATTATGTGAATACATACAGAATTGACATTTTTGATTTATATCAAATTGTATAATACATAACTTCACAAAACTTAAGAAAAGGAGTAATTATTATTCCATAAATGTGATTTACGAACCTGCCATATGCGATATAGAAATGCCATATATTCAAACAAGAACATATTTCTATAGAAACTAAAAGAAAAAGTGTTTATAAATCTTCCCCGAACATTTCTTACCTGTAGTCTTATCTATTGAGCTCGGTTTTATATGTTGATTGGCGGATCCTACTAACATCGGATAGAAAACCTTCGGCCAAAGGATAGCGAAACATCCGGTGACCACGACGAGGACGAACATGGTTTTTCTTGGCCCAATATCGTTTGACATCTTTGCCGGAGCGGGCTGATAGCCTCCTCCGGGGTGATAGCCAGAACTAGGACTTCTCGTTCGTTCATACATCTTTTTCTTTTTTTACATTAAAGACGGCATAATGCGAAAACAAAACAAGCGATTAGTTACCCTACCTACTGCAAAAGATACGAAAGCACGCAACACACAAACACAGCAAAGTTCTTCTGGAAACAGTTCGATCTGACGCACTCCGGTTGAGCTAGAAATATATATATTGATGACGGGAAACTCGGAAAACGATGCGCCTCGTACGCCTGTCCCTGTAGGACGTAGGAAAGTCAACGCCGGTGTCGACGTCGAAATGTAGACAGTGGCGTACATTTGGAAGTCGATAGAAATGTGCAGCTAAGTTGGGCGATATCCGCCCTGGAGAACGAAACGTGACAATTAATAAAATATAATTGAATACTTCATTTATCCAATCAGTTGTACAGAATATTGAACATGTCAAGGGGCAAATAAATATAAATCTAAATAGAATAAGACCAAAACATTCTATATGATATATTCAGAGAAAGCGTTTTCTAACTGAATTATTTTTTGGGGTCGGTAGGTCCTGGACACCCTTTCGGCAGTTTAAATAAGAATAAATAGCAAGCATGGAGAATAAATTAATAGAAGAAGAACTAATCTCAAACTTTGACGTTAAGGGAACTCTCTATGGCAAAACTTGAATTAACCTTAGTCCTGGAATAAAATTTAAACAATGCATTTGTTTAGAAAATGAAACATTTAGTCAAATACCTCTTCACTCAACGGCGATTTAAACAGGACAGAAAGATTGTGGTAGTTTGCTCCTTTATTCACGATAGCATCATCGCCAATTACGATACACCGTTCGTAAAATATTTTGCATTACCTTAATATGAAGTTTTCTTTTTCTAAATTATTATATTACAGCCTGTATATATACTATATGTCATAGAAATCGCAACAGCAAGGTGTGCGAATTTTTTAGCTAATCTTGACAGAAACTTAGTATAACTATTCAAAGGTAATAACTTATTATAATTTTGTTATTTTTGCTTAACGTTTTTGAAGACTTCATTATTGCCGCAAAGTGGAAATTGCCGCCAGTTGAGCAAATTCGACAGAGGTCGAATTATTGGCTTGCGCAAGGGTGGGTTAATCATGGACTACGGAAGACCAGGACAGCCGCCGAAGAGGAACCGGGGTCGAAGAAGAATTAATAAGGTACAGGACCGACACTAAAAGACCAATTCTCCAGTACCAATTTAATTACTAATCTGTGGTTGGGTAATGAAGGTCGTTCTGTGACCTTTCAAATCGTCAAAGAACAAAGTTACTACGTACTTTTTTCCGCCTTCAGCTTTATAATTTTTCCTAAAAAAGTTACTGTCTGTTTCAGTTGACTAACATTAATGGACCGGAAACCGTAATGACAATTGGCAATGATTTTGTGTTGTTGTAAAAATTGGATCTGCTATATGCAACTCACTCAAAAATGTTGCTTGTTACATTTACAATTAGTTTTGGCCGACAATTTCCCATTACAAATCATTCTTCTGGGAACAGATACGATTGAGCTAATCTTCAAGTCATTAACAATAAACTAAAACTGTTTTTGTGAGATATAAACAGCTTAAATAGATTGTCCTTATAATTATACCTTCCTTGATGCAATTCATTTGAAGATTCGAACGTAAAGATTCGAACATGCACCTTGAAATGTGAAATGTGATCAAAAGGTCGTGATAAAATTTTTAGCAACAAGGAACTACAGTTCATCATTAGATAGATAATATATATGATGTTAAAAAAAGTTTTATTTAAAATGTAATAATAATAATAGTTCCTTATTGACAATACAAAAAACAAAATTCTACGTTATAAATGATTTGTTTATACTTCTCCTCAAGACAAGCCAAACATTCTTGATGAAGCTACTTTACTACATCTAACAAATCTCAATGTAATCCATTAGAAATATTTAAAACAGGTGTTGGGCACGATCATCTTACATTTCTAAAAAATAAATTACTCTACTTACGTTCCATTGAAAGACCCCTGAAAACAAATCTGACATGCATTTTTTAGTCGCTGTTTGAATTTTTCCCTTTCTTGTTAATCTTAATGAAACCTGAATAATAATTATAATAATAATATAATAATTAATATAAATAAAAGAACTCGGAAGTACTAGAAGCAATATCGGGTACTATTTGCTATATACCAACGTGAAGCTAATGTGATCTTGTTTTTTACTATAAAATGAAAATATTTTATCAGAGGCGTTACAGTTAGAAAGAACATATAAAGCAGCAATTTATTTTTTTTTTATATATATATATATATACTATAATGTCTTAAATCGAATTATTTATTACGCAAATTTATATAATGTTAAATATTTCTCCCAGAAACTACCTAACTCACTGTACAAGTGCTGTTTTTCCGCCTAGATGTTACAAGTGTTATAGATCCGCTAATTCACAACATTCAACTACTGTTTTACCTTAAGAAAACACACACGCTTGCTTACTATTATGTTTATTGAACAACTGATGTTAACAGGGAACGTGGTTTTAGCAAAGAGGCGCAGTTTTAATCTTAAAACAATGCTCTGTTCTCTTGTACAACACTATGTAGGAGCAATGTTTACACTTTTGTGGAGTTCTTTTCTCGTAGGGAGTACATACAGTTCGGAAAAAGTTGAGGTGTTTCCCTCAATCGAAAAGATTAGCCGGATGCGCGCGATAAAATTGAGTTGGATATGATAAAATAGAAACTTGTCGGCAAAGGTTCAATGGAAGTTTTACAATGAGGATATATGTATCCTCACCAGACTCCGGATTATGATCCGGAGTTTGGTGCCTCAGCGTGTTTGATAATATCTGTTTTCATAGTAAAAGGTTTGTGAATATAGAAAGGATTTTACAGTATACAATAAACATCTAAACTAAATGGAATTCACAGAACACTAGTACTAGTTTTCATTAAAATATACTACACTTCCCCTTACTTAGAATATGCTTACAAACTCAATTTGTTAGGAGGCCTGGTAGGCCTAATACTGTTTGTTTGAGGATCAGAAATCTCGTTATTCACTTAATCTGGAATAAGATTCCTTTTATATAGTCGTAATAATAAGTGCACTGATTGATTATCTCCTTGGTACTGTTTAATTATTTTACTGGCATGTTCTTTAACAGGTTCATCTTTCAAGATATTCGATCTCGTTCTGGGTGTTCTTTTGAGGAGCATTTCTGCTGGAGTCTTGCCCTTGGTGGCCTGCGGAGTATTCTTATACGCAAATACACGTTATTCGGTTAATGATTGGAGTTTGGTTGTTGGATGAGTCTCTCTGCTGCTCCATTACATCGAGTATGATATGTGGAGTTTTGATGTGACGAATGCCATTACTTCTATAGACTTCTTCGAACTCGCCGGAAGCCAATAGTGGTCCATTGTTTAAAACTAGATCTATAATTTACGAAAGTGTTGCGAAGTTTTGTAAAAGTGGCTTCAGTTGTTGACTTTATTATTTTTGCTTCAATCCATTTAAAATGTGAATTAATCAATATCAAGTAGTTATTGCCCTGATTTGTTATAAAATTTGTATGGACTCTCTGCAGTATTCTGGACAACAAATTCCACTAGGTGATTGGTGTTTTGCGATTTCTGACAAATATCAGATTGCTTTGCCAGACTTGCTAAATCCATATCAATTTGTGGTCACGAAACTAGACTTCGGGCTATTAATTTAGATCTTACAGTTCCAGGGTGCTGCTCTTGTAATATTGATATTATCTTTGGATACAATTTCGCTGATGTCATCAGCATGGTGTATGTCTGTACCGACTATTTTATTTGATAATTATAATTTGATAAAATTGATGCCCATTGTTGAATTCTAGATGTTAACAAACTGAGTTGTAAAGTCAGCAATTACAGAAAAGTTTCTGCCATGCAAGTACAAACGAATTTTTTTTATTTCAAATATTATGCTAAAGTCTCTTTTTCTAACTGTGAATAATTTTTCTCGGTTTTATTTAGAGTTCTAAAAGGGAAATATGTTGGTTATTCCTAACCATTAATTACGTTTTATTTAATTTAATAAATTGAATATTTAATTTATCTAATCAGTTGTAAAAGATATTGAACATGTCACGAGACAAATATAAACCTAAACAGAATGAGACACAAACATATCGTATATGATATATTCAGAGAAAGCGTTTTCTAAAAAGAAAAAATAACGTCGAACTTTGACGTTACGCGAAGTCTCTATGATAACGCATCACTTTTGCATCAGTTTTGAATAATCAAAAGTTGAATTAATCTTAGTCTTGAAGTAACATTTAAACACTAAAACACTGCTTTTGTTTGGAAAATGAAACATTTAGTTAAATACATACAAAAACATTTTTTACAGTATGATGACCAATTCCACCTATTTTGTTTTTCCGGCAATTTATAGAAGACTTGAGCTCTGACGATAAAATTGTTAAAAATTTACTAAAAAACTTTAATATACTTAAGAAGGAACGTAAACTGATTAAATTGTGTGGTCAATATTGCACTAATTTCTTCCTGGATAGGGTAAATTGATTAATTTTAACCTATAGATAGTTCACAGTGTCTTTAAAAATGAACACTTTTCTAATATCCTGTTCTAACAAACCTAAGCAAAACTTCCTCTACATTTTTTTACATTCATCAAAATTCCTGCCACACATTAAGATTCCATCTATGTGACAAACTACATTTTCAAGACTTTCTAAAATTTTATCCATAGTTGCTTGAAATATTCCTGGAGCAGTAGTAATTCCAAATGGTGTAAGTTTATACCATTTGGAATTACGGATGACGTTGTTTTTGTAATACAGTTTATGAACACTTTACGAGTTACGATTACTACAAAGTTCTTGTGTTACTCAGCTCTTATAATACTTATTGATAGGATAGTAAATTTTCAAAGCTTTAGAAGAGATGCTTTCTTAAATCAATAAAACATATAGAAAATGTTGCTTCCGCCTGTCCTAGTGGTATATTTAGTTACAGTCCTGTCTATCAGTACGACCATTGTCTGAAAAATATTTTCTATACCCCATTAAGACGCTAAGGAAGATCCGGCGTACAATTTAATACCCCGGATCTTTCTAAATTGTAGTTCAGGTTACAATGTGTATGTGGTAATCTAATTAAAATTGCAATTTCAACAAATAATGGGTTTAACACCTTTTTTATCTTAAATCATTGGTTAATCTAATTTATTTTGACGTAGTAATACATGAACCTCAAACAATTCCCGCTAAATATTTGGAAACGAAATTAGTGTTCAATTTGTTCTTAAAAAATCATAATGATTCGACACATACAATATTCAGCCTACATATATCGGAGAACATTTATAAACATTGACCCAAAATGTTCGAAGCCGCCCGGGAATGGTGTGGTTTTCCATTCTTCTACTGTAGCATTTCCGAACTGCCCAATTAACAGAGCATTAAGTACTTGGATAGCTCGGAACTACTCCAGTTATTAAATGGAAAGCAACTACTTATGTTCCCCGGGAATCGCGTGTAATGCGAAATCATGTCATAATATTTAATACAAAAAAATGGAATATGCCGTTTACAGGCGGTTTCATAATGAATTTAAAGTCACTTCAAGTTTGAATTCTAAGTTTTAGATGGTTAAAGAAGACTTTAACATTTAAAAGCACTTCAAATTTAGGTATAATGAAATCGGTCGTAAGTCTTGAAATAGTAATTAAAGCTTACTAAAAATCATATTGTAGAATGGTAAAGTTAAATTTGAAATGTACAAGTAAAAAATATACGTTGATAAAAGCAAAATGGTGAAATGGAAAAAATAGTTTTACGTGGTAAAATTGATCAATCAGGGGTTGCAAATAATAATTAAGATAAAAATCGGAGAACGAATGTTTAAATTTGGACTTTAAATTGTATTATTATTAGAGACGAATGTCAGTTAGTGACTTAGAGTGTCACAGCAATACATCAGCATCAATAGAGGCAGAGATGTGGCATTACATATGCATGTAAGTTACGCCTCAAAACCATATTGGTAAAAGTAACATACCTATAACTAGAGAGGGCCACTTTTATCTGCACACCGCGACAGTACTAAGTTTTATATATGCATTACTACATTACTCAAGATTTTAACGCAAGTATATATCAGGAAAGAGTAATGTTAATCTATTTATTTAATTAAATCAGGATCTTTGTTTATAACTTCCTCGAATTTTTCTACAACACACATACTCTTGTACACCAAATGACAACGCAGTATTTTGAAATTGTACCATCACCTCAAATAAACCGGCATAATTGTTGTAAATAGTTATTAAATCTATTTCAAAGGAAGTATTAGAAATCTTATTTGGTTTTCCTTAATAGCTGCAGCTTCCTCGGGATTGAATTGTATAACCATAAATTTTATTTGTTTGACATATTTTGAATAATAAAAAGCATGATACCCAATGTGTGAGAATCGACTCTGGTGCTACGGCAATACCGAGGCACCGTCTGTGAAGTTCTTGAATTCGTTTGGAAGATTACAGAAACACATTTTTAGTATTTCAAAATAATGCATCCACATCTGGACAATATTTGCGAATCGTTTGTATAACAATATATAAAGTATAAGCTTTACACATCATATGCAAAAGTTGTTCACACTCTTGTTTTGGAGAACGGCCCACGCAACGTATTGTTGCCGCTTCATCGCTCATAAACATCGACAGTTGATTAGGTAACATTTCAAATTTCTGTAACGTATCCAGCACTGCTCTCGTAATCGCTTTACCAGTACACTTTTGTAATCTTTTGCTTGCTAATAAGATTGGAGAATTCGGGCGAAAGGGTTCCAGTACACGCACCATAACATGTACAATTAATTTTTTTTTCATTCGTTTCGTCCACAGCCGGCTTTGATCTTTTTCTATCTTCGCTCACAGATGGTAGATACCTGCGTAACGTTGTTCAAGATGGTAGCTCTCAGTTGGAATTGTATTTATTCCAGAAATTGTGAAACGGTTTTCATCCAGTAGGCGAAGTAGCAATCCACATTCGAGAAACATGGACAGTAAATCCAACTTAAATTGTTGTTTCGATAGGACACTGCTTTTGCAATTTGTGTGCTGTACAGTCGTATTTGTAACAGAATAACGGTTTATCGCAAACTTTATACACTGTTTTAGCACCATCATAATATAAATCCGGAAATTCATTGATATACTTTTTTATATCTTCAAGCGATGGTTGCCTTTTGTGCTTCTGCATGCCCAACACACTATGAGTTAAAGAAGCGACGTTCAATTAACTCGCGTGAACACTCAAGATGAACTAACTCAAAAAATGACTGCTTCACTTTCTGCGTTACGCATGATGTTCCGGTCCTTATATAGAGACACTCTGACCTACTCTACCTATAACAAACTAAGTGAAGTATCTCTGATACCTATTTGCGACCAAAGAAAAACGGCTATAGACGACTGGATGACATCACACCAATCGCCGGTGTATTTTAAATCACGTGATTAAAATTTGAAAGGATTTTCAAAAGTCAATTCCTCTTAAAATATTGAAAATTGAATCACAATTTATCACATAGAAAATCCTTAGCGTCTTTAATGCCAATAGATAATTCATAATAATATGAATTATCTATTATTTACAAGGGCAATGTTGGTTTTTAGTACTTAAGAAAAAATATGTAACATTCTTGTCAATAATGAATATTTGACAACTATTAGTATTTACCTATTACTTTTATTGTACTTGTACTTGTAATTGTACTGTGAGGCAGTGAAAGAGCAACAGTGTTTCAGATACTATATGGAACTGAATTAACCTTAGAATGTTTAAAGCTTACCCTCGATCAGATATGAAAGGTACCTGCATATAAAGTTTGATATTGTATAGCTAATCCTGTAATTGCTACCTCTTAAAATTATCGTCATTTCAGGTAGTGAATAAGATTATGTTAAGAAATAATGCACTATGGAAAAATATTCATAAGATATTTAATTCGAAAATCACAAAATTGGTTTAATTAAATTTTATTAAGCAACAAAATGTTTTTTTAACCAAGACATAAATCTATAAGTATCGTAGAACATTTAGTCACATTTAATTTATAAGAGCAAAATTAGGCATGAGGTTCTAAATTTAATGTTAGAATCAATTATACAATTAAAAGCTACGTCCTATAATACTTAAACATTAACAACTAGAATCTGGAATATCATTATAATGTATCCTTAAATAACAATATACACTTTTTATGATAAATTAATAATTCGTTTATCGCACATTTGATAACACCTACCTATAATTAAATCGCTAGTCCGTACACAGATACAATACAGAACATCGTTTTATTCTCCCAACGAACCGTACAACTTCCATCGGTATTATTATCCCAGTAACAGGAACTCGCTGTATGCAAGCCGGCACCGTTTTTTTGCATTATCGTACAGGTAACTATGTACTTATAGGCCTTCATTAGTTTAGTTAATTCAGATGTACATGCTTCAACCACCGCCGTTGTCCAATTATTTACCTTATTTTGTTGATAAGCATTACCTCCTATTACTGTTTCAATTGCATCCTTAATTATCTTACTAACATCATCGACTACGAACTGACCCTCCTCTTGAATATCCTGCTCAATATTTACTTTTTCCATTCCTTGAAGAACTGCTTGCAATTTCTTACGATCTTATTGAATTTATTAGCTACACACTATTAGGTAGTTTTAATTAAGGATGTATCTTACTTTTAATTTCAGATTCTAGCAAATTCTCTAGGAAAAACTAATTTGACATTTGCTCTTATATTGGATTGGATTGTCAAAAAATTATTTGCATTATGTAGCTCCAAAGATACATTGTACCCAATAGCATTGTCTTGATAAACATCAATTTAAATTAATTTCTAAAATGTGTAAATTTATAAAAGAATCGTTTGAATTCATAAATGGTGTTTATTTTATTCGTGAATGCTTTACAAACATTTCTAATAAAGTTAGATCTAATGTCACATTAGTTCCATTGCGCTTCTAAACAAACACAGCCGATCACGATTCATCTTTTTGCGTACGTAAACTCACTTCGTTTCGTTGAACGTTTTGGAACGTTTCAAAGCAACCTATAAATCCATGACGTGTTTTTGAATCTACGCCACCGGCCAGTTTGTAACTAATATTAAATTAATTCTAATTAAATATTGCCGGTGGTGTTTAAATTAATAAAATCAATTTTAAATCACGGTATGTAATATAAACATAACTTTGTAAGAAATAAATTTATCTACGCTGTACATTATAAGTTGTATAGTAAGAAGTGAATACCATGTGGATTGAGATTAATATTGTTTTTTGAATATACAGGCAAATATTCTAATAAAATGAAGGACGTCATTGATGTTATGGAGCTGCAAAGGGAAAAGAATAGGAAGATACAGCAACTTGACTACAGAAAGTTGGATTTTGCAGGTGGTTTTACACCGGCCAGATTCATATTCGAATGTGGTATGAAATTACAAGGGCAGCCCCTTACCTTGGCCACAGCTGCTATATTAATGCACAGATTCTTCAAGGAAGTTGACCAGAGTAATTACGATTGTTATGTGAGTAGAACATTTGATGTATTTGCTTTGTGTATTATGTGATTAGAAAGTAATGAAAGTGAAAGATAAAAAATTTCATTAGTTAAATAACATTGTCCTAAATTTCTATGAATTTCGAATCTTAATCATATTTTTTAAAATTCATACTCTTCATGTTTTGCCTTCAAGTATTATTTGTATATAAAAAAAATGTACGCTTTAAAAAAAAAAACATTAAATGTGCAAGTAGTATAAAGTAGAGAGTAAATTTATGTAAACTAAAAGTTGCTAAAGATAATTTCAAAACTGCAAAGCATTTTACGAAATGAATGACAAAATTCATATAGATCAATTTGGCAATTCATCTATTGAGTCACTGTTGAAGTAAAGCAGCAAATTATTCATTAAATGAATTCCCAACAGTAAAATTTAAATACAAATAATAGAACATACTTAAATTTAAAAATGAAGAGAATTTAAATGTCACTTAATCAAAAGAACCCCAAAATACATACAAGTAGAAAAAAAGCTGTAATCTGGCACTTTATGGCTCTTGTGTCATACAATCACTATTAATAATAATAATAATAATAATAATAATAATGGGAGAATCATTCAGCGAAATCTAAATATTTTAGTTACAAGTATTTACGTTTATTACAATTTTTTCCTCTTTTTGAAATAGTAAGAAAAGCTAGTAACGATATAGAGTGACAAAGGACAATTAAATAATCATTGTTGCAATAATGCCGTAAATGGTAAATGACAAGAAATACAACAGAAAGACATGATGCGAAAAATCATTGGACACACCAAATTTGATGTACCACATCGCAATTTTGTACTTTTAGTGACTGTTTTTTTTAATATTGATACTCTAATCTGGTAATACCATAATTATGTATATGCACCACGTGAAATGGAAGCCATAAATTGCAGCATTACCTTAAATTAAGTAAAACTTATGTACCAAAAATAAGAAAACGATATTTCATTGAACCGTTCAGAAACTGTTCGAAAATAAATCGCGCAAAATCAAAGTGTCTATGAATGCACCTCATAGAAGCATTTATATTTCCTGAATTCACTTGTTAGCTGTTTTCATATTTCTATTTCTGAGACCAGTGATAGATTCATAATATTTAAAACGATTTTCATTTGCTCAATTACTGATCAGCAACCATACATCTCCAGCGCTTTTTTTTATTGTTTTTAATATTTTTATTAATAATGATTACAAGGACTGTGAGGTAGTATGTACACTAAAGTATCTGCATACTTCGCAGCACACAAGTTATTGTTTGATTAATTCGGAACAGCTGTTTTGAAAATTCATGGATTCCCATTGTCAACTACTTGGTGATACTTTAGTGTTATTTGCCATTGTTTCTACTATTAAATATGTATACATATAAAGCAGCAACAACACAGTGTGTTATGTTGTTGTTGTCATATGCGAATGGGTGCTGACCAGTATCGAATACGCTAGATATGCGACTACTCAAATATTAGATATAAAAAATGTTTGAACATGGTTTTCTATTACGCAAACGAATCGCGAAACTTTGTTTTTAAAAACTTATTTTGTTTTTTTCTGAAATATATGAGGAATTTTACGTGATTTGGGAAGCAAGTGGTATAATACGCATGACATTTACTCTAAATAAAGTATTTCCATTTTTCTGATTGATTCCAGGGACGTAAGTGTTATTTATTTACCTTGGTTGACCTTGACAGCGGGATGTAATGGAATTTTACATCCTTAGGGCCATAAAGTAATAATACATTAATAGGGGAGCAATAGGTATCAATGTATAACAAAAATGAAAACTTAATAGGGAAAGACCAACAGTGCAAAAGCGATTTACGGCCCAACGGTCTTATATTGTTCCTATTGCCGGCCCAAATATTCGAAAAGAAAATCCTCAATTTATGAAAATATTTGACACTTGCTAGCTAATAACTTAGTACTGAGGTAAAGTAACGTATAACCCGCTAGTGTGTAGATAAATTACTTTCATATCAGGTTGTTGCATTCAAAATTCCATATTAAGAGGTGTTGGATAAAATTTTGTATGGTATTTGTGGGTTATATACCATAACATACTTGAGAAAAGTAACTCTTTTAACTCTTCTCACGTGTCTTATTTGCTATATAACGCACTAGAACCGTAAATAACTATGTTATTGACTTTCCGTCTATAGAAACGTAAAATTTCATTACATTCCGCTATGAAGGACAAGGTAAATAACCCGTAAATTGCACTTACGCCCTCCCAATCAGGGCAGTAATGATCGACTAAGTGCTGGTAGTAGAAAATGACAATTTTTTTGTAAAAAATAAAAATAATATCTGCCGATACAGCCCTTCAGCCGCGCTATATTTTAAAAGTAAGAAGAGTGTCTTTTGGAAACATATAATACGACTTGTATTTATGGACTTTTACTTTTGTTAGTCTATTATTAAACTTTAAAGATATGAAATAAATTGGTTTTGATAAAATTTTCACTGTGTACATATGGAATTCGATATATATATTTGGAGAATACTTTGCCTTTGAAAGCACGATATAATTTAACAATAATTTGTTTTATTTGTTCAGCCAATCATTACCTCGGATAAATCTAAATAATATGATACTAATTTGTATAAAATGTAGTTTTGGCGAATGAATTGTTTCAATTTAAAAATTTCGAGCAAAAAATATTTAGATAGTATTTTAGCATAATTGTTTCTAGGCATTTTCTGATGTGTTGTGTTAAGATAGATACGTATAGAGATTATTAAAGAAAGTTAATATGAGTTGAAGAAAGTCATTCAAGATCGCAATAATGTGCAGGATGTTCCATTTAAGAAACCAAACTTATATTGCTTCTAGCGGGAACTGAGCCTGTATAATTGGTGTGAAGGAGAACTCGTCTCCAAAGGTTTTTGGTTATTTTTTTCTCGAAATTGCCTAAGAAAGGAGCTATCCAGCCACGTACTAGGTGGACACACTGCATACATAAGTATGTAATTAGTGCGTTTCTATCTAAGTAGAAAAAATACTTTATTTAATTAATTTCTAGAACAATGGTAAATATTGTTTGTTTGTTTATGTGTTGTGTTTATGTGTAAAATTGTCTCAAATTTAATTTAGTTTTCGGACGTGAATTACTAAAAATTACTCAAAAGAATGGGGACGATATTTGAAACCGATACAAAGTTCGTAGCCAGTAAACGACTGCCAAGCGACAGATAGTATCGGCAATATCAACCAGATTCGCTTTCGTACAGGTTTGCTGCGTATCATCCAGGTTTACTTTTATCCCATCACACGATATATCAGATATACTATACGTTGTTTTGTGTATAATATCAAATGAATTTAGAACGAAAAGAAGCAATTTGGAAAAAACGCCAGAACCAAAAATAAGTATAAGAGGCTGCTCAGTTAGATTTGTGAAAGAATAATCCATTTTGTTCATGATAGGTGTATTGTCTATACCTCGATATATGTATAAATTAGTAGATTACTTATTTGGTAACTGTTAAGAGGTATAGTAATGTTATAAAAAATAGCCGGTAATAAAAAAAAGAAAAACGAAATCAATCCAATTTTCACATTTATCTTGTGAAAACTTGATTCGGAACTTTTTTGCTCTAGATTTTTAAATGGAAACAACTCATTCACCAAAACTACATGTTTTGTGCAAATTAGTATCATATTATTTAAATTTATCTCGTGTGATGATTGGCTGAACAAACAAACTATTTTTAAATTATATCGTGCTTCCAAGGGCAAAGTATTCTCCAATATATCGAATTCAATATGTACACAATGAAAACTTTATCAAAACTTATTTATCATTGTATTTCATATCTCTAAAGTCTAATAATACACTAATAAAAGTAAAAGCCCGTAAAT